>JAAGNO010005003.1:134688-161379 GCA_033439905.1 Ceryle rudis
CCCAAAAAACAAATACCCAAAACCAAACACCCCCCCTCCCACCCCCTCCCCCCAAAAAAAACCCCCAAAACCACATGATACAAAATCAGACAACTTATACAACAAATAGAACTGGCGCTAGGTGAAGAATATAGAAAGAATATAAGATCTTCTGGCTGAGGCACACCAAAGGCATGTGTAGCCCAGGAGTCTCTTTCTGACAAAACTGAGAAGGTAGTGCTGCCTAGGGAAAACAGATGCATGCAGGGTGCCTCTTTTGCCAGTGGTATTCATTTTTTTAGGATGAAGCTTGAGAGTTGTGCAAATGTCATGTGATAGCAGAGGGCTGGATTCCGCAATCAAAGATGCCTATTCCTGACACCATAATATCCTGCTTCCAACTTTGCCCCACAGCTGAGACTTGGAAGAAAATTAAATCTGTCCCTCAAAAATCCAGATAGCTGAAAAAGGCTGACTCTTGTGGTGATCCAATTTTGTTCAGAAATGTAGTCCCTTTTTAGTTTTATTTTAAATATTAAGTTACTTTTCATTTTTAAAATCAGCAATTTTTAAATATGAGCAAACTTATAATTTCCTTTAGTATGTCATCTATATAGCACTTGTTCTAAAGGTAGTTTATTCTCTTGATGTAATAAGAAAGTTTTACTGAGAGAGAATTTTTTGTTGTTGTTTAGAACAAAGTAAATGCAATACATATATTTATAATCAGTTATGGATCCCATGTGTAACTCTCTTTAAACTGGCATACCTCCTCCAGAGCAATTCCAGATTTGCACCAGACAGAGCACCTCCATTCCGTTTTCTCCATTCCAGTAAACCCATTTGCCATCCATTTGCAGAATCTTAATTTTAGAGATTGTAAGGTTGCTCCAACACAAATAGAAAACATCAGCCATTTAAAAGAATGATTAACTAAAATCACTTTATTGTTGCATATCACATAACAAGTTATTATGTCCAGTGGGTCTGAATTTGCACAAAAAAAAATGTATGTCCCAGCATTCGCAAGACTATCACATGAATGAGCTTGGATCCCAGTGGTGCATTTGTATTTGTAGATTTTTAATTGGAATTTAGAAGCATGTAAACTCATTTATCATAGCTGCTGTCTACTCCCTGCTGGGGTCTTACATTGCCAATGCAGGTTTCCCAATCAAACACAAATTTACATATTGATTTGATTTATGTTGAATGCTTGCCTGGGCTTCTTAACACACCCTTGGTTTGCTGCATGCTTCCCCCTGCACCTTTAAATGAGTATTGTATTGGTAAATAACACGTAGGCTGACAGATTTTTTTCTGATTCAAGAACTGGTGGAAAAGCAATCCTTTCCTGATTTACATAGAAACATAGAAAAAACCAAATATCTCTGTTTGAACCCGAAGGGTCAGGATTTTTTGCGAGGTTGCACTGCGCCTGTCCTGTATCCTGTAGTTTTTCAAAAAAGATGTGATATGCAGGTTTGGAAGTAATCAGTGTAGGGGCTTATCAAATGCAAAAAGAAAACAGAAAAAGATGAAACCATTAAAATGAGTTAGAAACATTTTTGTGAGAGATGCATGCATGTTACAGGTTGTAACCATGTGTTGGTCTTGCTAATAATCACATACAGTAAAAATTATTTCCAGAAGTACTGTATGAAATTGTGTCTTTAATTTTGAAAGGAGAGGTGGTAACATCCTGATCACTTCTGTCTTTAAAACTGATGATCCCCAGGAGACCCACTGGGGTTTGTGAGGGTTCTAATAAGGATAGTGTGAATCACCCATTGGCTGAAATTTGTTCTGATATTTTTTTTAGGCATCCTGCAATCTGGAAAAGATTTAAAACATGGGTTTTATCAAGGCAGTTTCATTTATAAGATAATTATTATAATTTATCATCAACATTTTACACTTATTGCATCATTCACTTTAGATCCTGATCAGATTTTAGAGAGGTAAAATCATTGCTGTTCTAGACTCAATCTCCCCATGGATTCTATGACAGGACCTCAACTTTACTAACAATTTAAAACACTAATGGAAGAGAAACATAATAATGCTGCAGTAATTGTGAGTGGCTACTGACAGTTACTTTAAAGCATCAACATTGACAAATCTATTAAAGAAAATGATTGGCAATACTTCTCTGAAGGGAAGACATGGACTGGCTACCTCATGCAAATTTCTCAGGAGCACAGGTTTATACACTATACATGTCCTTAAATTGTGTTAGGATTTAAAATTCTGTTTTCTGTTGTGCTTATATGCCTATATTCAGGAATTTTACTGAAACTTAGAGAAGGAACTAAAACCAGACACATGCCAAGCTACGTTTTGTGCAAAGAACAATATTTGTATGTTTTAACATTCAAGAATGTAATTAAATACTTCCTTTCATTTTCTGGTGAATAGCAGTAGAAAAATCAATGCAATAACAAATGATCAAAAAGATTACTAGAGTACAATACACATATTTTTTAAGAAGTAAATCCTACATTTGGTCAGAGAGAGAGCAAAATGAGGTGAAATAGAAGAATCTTCTAATGGAAATTCATAAATCTCAGTTTGTCAGACAGTTTCATGAGACCTTTAGCCATAGCTTGATGATTAATACTGTGTTGCATTTGACACACAAATAGACAATATAAGCTCTTTGTTATTTCTGAGTGTTACAAAATGACCTCTGTAAAGGTATAGCCCGTGATCTTTTAATGCAGAATTAATTTCCTAAGATTCTAGAGCCAAATCTCTAAATAACTCAAAGTTAATTTTAAATGTACCTGGTAATCTTTTTATCTGGCATACCTTTTGTCACAAATCATTTAAAAATGTGAAACCTTCAGCTTCCCGTAATTAAAAGCTCACTAAATTTTTTAACTAGCCTAAGAAATAAGACTGTAATTAAAATAATATATTGACTTATCTTATAGCAACTCATCTTGATTCTAAGGCCAAGTTGAAATCCAGTACGTCTGCTTTAGGCTGTAAAGTGAAATTTATGCAGACTTTAGGAGCCTAATTCCAGAATGCAACTGAGGGGCTCATTCTCCAATGACTATGCAAGACTTAAATGTGTATAGCTTAGTTGGTAAAACTAAGCTCTAATGTTTTCCTGGTTGCCAGCATAGAAACAAAATGTTGTCTCCACTATCTCTTGTGCACTAAAACCACAAGGGACTCTCTCTGAAGGATTTGCTATAGTGTAGTTGTCACACATGGGCAGCAAAAAGTTCTTCCTTGCACTTAGTCCACCTCCTGTAGTCGCAGTGTCCTCTCATCATGTGGGATCTCAGTCTCTTCCTTAACTCATATTCACACCTGATTTCCCAAAATATCCTAACTCCTAGATAATGGTAAAAGTCCTTCCATGCATGTCCTGATGGAACCTAGTTATTGGTGCTCTGTCACCAACCAAAATCCCTAGGGCCAGGAGGCGAGCACTTGCTGCTGCAGTCTGATAGTTTGGGCTGTGAGTTGGGAGGAATAACTGCTGGGATCTCATCCCTGGGCTGCTCATTACAAATTCATTTTGTTCATCTTGCCATATTTTGCAGTGGAAAATACGGATCTTGTTTAACTTCAATCCATTGAAGTTTCCAATGAATACCTTTGCTAACTCCACGTGCTCTTCTCTTGTTTGTCACTGTCTTTAACACTTCAGCTTTTCTTGCTTTCTTTGCTCAGTAAGGACTCTGAATACCAAACACAGGGATGCCATTTCCACCAGATGGCAGGGCTGTTAAATGCTAAGTATTCCAATGCTATATGTTTTTGTGGTTCTAAAACAAGTGCTATGTTGCCCATTTCTGATTGACCACTGACTTTGAGTAGGAAGATCCCGGTCTACAGTTGGTACCATCTCTACCCCTTAATGGTTGAGGTTGTTCATTCAGTGTTCATTGAAAAGATCAGTAGTCTTAAAGTATTTACTTCCAACAGACCTCATTCACCCTTCACAAAATACCTGTTTGGGATATAGACTAATCATGAAGAAACATAGCTTGCTGGTTTACATTGTGCTTCATGTAAAATTACCAGATCTTTGATAGAACAAGTATGTATAATAACTCTATAGTTTGTTGCAGGTCTAATCATGAATGGAAAAGAGAAAAGATACCAAGTTATTCAAATAGTTATAATCAAATTAATTGATTAATTTAAAGCTCTGACATTTCTTCTGCATTTTCTCCCCTATAATTTCCACTGCATTTCCATCACATGTCCTTCATCCAGGTTAAAATATAAACTTTTTTTTTCCAGCTTCTTTACCAACTCAATCTCACAATGAATAAAGATTGAGGTATTTTTCCATCCATATTCAGATGTATGCATATTTCTGGACTGGACCAACATTTGTCCACTATACACTGGAAAATGAGGTCTATAGTGAAACTGCTGAGCCATCATTAATTTACAGCTTGCATAAGCAGAGTCAGTATAATAAAGCTTCTTCAGTGCCTATAAGCTATAAATAGGATGCATTCGTCAATTGCCTTGCCCAGGCAAAATGTACTCGCTTTTCACCCTGCACCTGCGTGCCTTTATGTTTCTTAGAATAGCAATGTTTCTGTCTCTATTCAAATACTTTGTCCATCTTTCAAAACTGGAAATCCTCTGTACTTCATTAGAGTCATGCTATCAAACTTATGTAACCTGAGCACATCCAATAACACAAGAGTTTCAAAATATTTGTTTTCTTGTAAGTATACTTATCTACCAGGGTTCAGGAACATCTTTGATTATTTATCCCTGAAAGCCTTGTAATGACAGTCTTAATACAGCTTGCTTTTCTTATGTTCCAGCACCTCTCTGAGAAGCATGCTTAATACAGGTTCGTGAAATGCCTAAAATTCATATGCAGATAAGGAGTCCAAATTGGGAAGACTGGATTCCAATCTACATGTTTTCTAAACTGGGTTACGTCCATAATTTAAAACCACAAAAATTTATAGAAATTGGCCACAGCAAGCCACATTGCTTCTCAAACTCTACAGCTGTTCTATAAGATGAAACTACTTAACGTAACTTTCTTAATGAATCGTTTCCAAATACAAACTTTTCATTTGTCTTCAAATCTTTCATACCCACAACAAAAAAAAAAAAAAAAGGAAAAGGAAAAAAGAAAGTAATGTGTTTTGGTACACAAGAAGTCTCTGATATCCCTCTAACAATAACTGTGGAACATTTAATTTTCCTTTGAGTCACTGAGATGCCCTGTTACATTTTGTGTTAGCCTCTGTACCCAGGTGCCTTCCTTGCCATGAAGGAACAGCAGGAGCCACAGGCAATAGCAAAGTCTTCTGCCCTGGCCCATTGGGGAACCTCGTTGCCCATCCGTGACAAAAATGCCCTTCCTGTCACTCAGCCCTCCTGGCATCTGGAACTGACAGCATGCATAGTGTCTCATGAGCATTTTAGGGCACTGCAGATCAAATCCTTTATCATAGTAACTAACATGCAGTTGTGTCTCATTATGACAAGGAGTATACATGCAACCTTGACAAGAACAGTCATACTTCTCACAGGAGCCCATTGTGTGAGGTGAAGTATGGGCATTTCAGTCATGTCATAGGTGCCCCTGTGGAGTTCTTAAGAAGGAAGGTAGCCGGGTAATGGCCATGGGACTTTAGCTTTCATGGTGAGTTTGGCTCACTTCCCCTATGTAGGCCCCTTCTACTACAGAATTAGCCCCAAGCAAAAAGCTTTCAGTACCTGCTTCAGGCGCTGCACTACTGCAGAGGTGCTAAATACATCTTAAAGGACAGTGAGATGGACTTCAGAGCTTTGTGGACTTGTGCTGTCATCACGGCTTCAAACTGACTTGAAGAAAATAAACAGCCATCAGAACAAAAAAGTTAAATGGAAGGGAACTGTTTCTTCTAGGTGGATTATGAATCTAGTACAGAACTGTTTACCAACTTGAATACAAATTTATAAGTAGTTTCATGCCAACTGAAACTACATTTTAAGTTGTTAGTTTATTCTCTGAAGGAAAACAAAAGGCCAGCCCCTGGTTCTACAAATAACACCTATCTGTGACAAGGAGCATTACTAATTTTAAGTAGCAAAACAGGTTATAGTTTCATGGTTATGACTAGTTGGGTATTTACATTTAGCAACAAAACCTTGCTAATCCCGCAGCTGCTGTTTGCTCTGTTTAAAGGAGTATTTTGTGAGTATATGTCCTAGGTCTATCGGGCTGCCCTGACCCTAAACTGTGACAGTATAATAGTATTCTATGGCAACAGTTTAAAGACCAAGTTGTTAGAAATACAGACTATTCATCACTGTTTTGTGTGTTTCAGAATATTGTGTTCACGTACCCTTTGCTGACATAGGAGAGGTTTTTTTCCATTTGTTTCATTTTTGGCACTTGATTCATAAAACTTAGTTCCATGACTTTCAGACATGAGATTGAAGTAAAGCAATTCTAAATCATTATTTTTTTTTATTTTCAGTGTAAAGAATAATAAATAGGGAGTGGGGACAGTGAGTTAAGCACGAAGTTTTAAACCCTTTTGAATGACAAGGTTGCTTCAAATTATTAACAGCATTGTTTGATCTAGTTGCTTTCATCTGTAGTACAAATGAGAGCAGCTGTCCCTCAGCAGAAGTGTAGAACTTGAGTGTTTACACACATGCATCTATTTATTTCTTAAATTGTAAATATTAGAATGGGAGCACTCACAGCCACTCACCATCTAATATGTCTAAGCTGGGGCACACTGTAGCCGTCTCAGGATTTCCATTCATTATCCTACTAGAATGTGTCAATAATCCTATAATGTTCCATGGTGCCCTTTGCAAATAATGGATGGAAAGCAGAAGGTGGTTCCCTCCTCGCATGGGCCTTGGCAGTATAATACACCTCTCACGAGTTCAAGGAAAGGTTATTTCTCTGTAAATCGTTGTTATTTATACACCATTATACATGTTACTGAGCTCTTTATAAAGGAGGTAAGAGAACAGCACCGGAATTTGCCCTGCCCACAGGTTTACATCCATGACAAAAGAGGCAGAGGATCCTCTGTGAAGTATCACTCAAAGTGGACATTGCAGGTTTACACTGCCAGGAGAATTAACTTTATCCACCTTTTTTATTATTATTTCCTTCTCACTAACAGGTTATTCATCAGCTTAGGCTTTCAGAGAATGAGAGCGTGGCTCTGCAAGAGCTTCTAGATTGGAGGAGAAAGCTGTGTGAAGAGAGGGAAGACTGGCAGCAAATCTTGCACAACACTGAGCAAAGAATCACAGCCCCACCTCCACCCCCTTGTAAAAAGCCAACGCTGCTGAAGAAGGTAGAAGATACTTCCTGCAACAGACTGTCTTCGGGCATATGGGATACCACCATGTGATTCGGATGCATGTGTTTGCAGATTGTTAGGAATGAAACCATCTAATGACTTAAAGCTGCACAATCAGCAAGTTTTCTTCCCTTCACAAAGCATGCAGGGATTTTTTTATAAGCACTCATTCAGGATGGAGGACCTATTTAGATCTGGTGTGTGCGTGTACATGTGTGTGTTTGTTCTTTTCATATATATATACACACGCATACATATATGTGTACATCTGTGAGTATATATATGTATGCGTGTGTATATATATGGAGACAAACTGCACTATAAGTACTCAGTTTAAAGTACAAGATGGTCACTTAGATTTCTCCCATGGACAATGAAGAAACTATGTTAAGCAAGCAATGATGGTGAAGTGACCGACAGGCATTTTAGAGAGAGAGCAGGAAAGCCTGTGTGCACACTGTACAGCTGTTTTATATAGTACAAAAATATGATGTTTCTTGTTCCTTAATGAATGGGTTTATTATATTACATGTATACATATATATTTCTCTGTAGATGTCTGTGTTCTATTGGCGTTGCAAACCTGAAGATTATTTACATGTTTATTACTGGTGTTTTATAACTTTATGCAATTGGTGCTGTCGTTCTTTCTTCAAAATACAGGTAATAAATTCACTACTCGCATTTTTTTCTTTCATAGCTTATCTTTAACAACATACCAGACAGTTTCAACACTGTGTTATTTTTTCAGAACTGGCAATATCTTTTCTAAAATACAATCCTGAAATTCTTGCAAAGCTCCTATATACAGATGTGATTTGATGCTGTTCACAGTCATGAATTAGCGAGCGTGACTTCTTTTCGGTGGACCTGTGTTTCTGAATGCGTAAACTGTGCATTCTGCAGTTATATCTCAAATTTTATTTCATTCTGGGTTATCTAAAATAATGAGGCACTCATTTAGATTATAAGTATGGTTTGAAATTCATACCTGATTATGCGTAAGGTCAGGTGTCAGTGGAAAGATACATAATGGTAATGAGGTATGAAAATAGGGCTATGATTTACCGTTACAAGCCAGAAGGTTTTATGGAGATGGGTATATCAGAGGATTATGCCCTTATGGTGGTACAGTGATGCATTTATACCTCAAATTTTATATAATGAAATGGTTTCAGAAATTGGAGCATTCTAGCTGCTGAACATGAGTTCCATGCAGCAATGTTAATTTATGAAAAACATGCTGTTGGAAACTGGTTAGCTACTGCTCATCAGTCTTTGAAATACTGCTTTGCCACTAAAAGGTGTCATTTATATATATACACAGGTATTTTGTCAGGGACCACTTATTTTAAGTTCCTGGAGTATGTACAGCCAGTGTGAAACACTTTTCTTGGCTGTTTGCCCCATTCCTATTGGGAGCCAGGAAAAAGAGCTTGTAATTTTGCAAGTGGATGTAAAACATATTTTCAAATGTAAGCTAGGTTTAAAAACAGTGGGCTCACCCGTGGTTGGAAGTTGCTGGGAAAGGAAAAGAAAATGCTTAGAGATGTAGATTTTTCCATCATGTTTGACAGAAGCTTCAGGCAGGCTGAATGGCAAAAAGCAATCACATGCTTACTTGTTTGTTTTTACAGGGAAGCAGCAAAACTCAGATTGTTCCCATGAGTATCATCAACCTGTAGGCAGAATTCAGCATTTTCTCTTGCTGGAGATTAAAATAGACATCCTGAATGGACAAGGAAGGAAAGACACCAGGTTAGCTCAGAATTTCACCTTGTTACCACTGTTAGCTTCACAGAAGTCCTCTCTGTAGGATTATTCATTTCTGTTTTGTGGAGAAGCAGGGACTCTAGATTCTGAATCTGACCTCCAGCTGATGTAAATAACCATAGATCATGACTTTATCCAAGAGGGACAGCTAACCATGCTGAGGTTATGCAGAAAACAACTCACCTCCTAAACAATTATGTCAGAATGAGGCATGGCGTGGAATAATTGAGGTTTCTGTCTTTTCACTTAGATAACCAGGGACACACAGAGATCTATCTGTGAGAGCAAAATGAAATGGCTCCAGAACTGGATGCGAAAGAGCTAGCTAACCTGACCTTGCAACTATATTGCTTCCAGGGTGCAAGTAGTTATCCCTCCATGGCACAGCATCGCTATACATAGCCGTAACAACATCTACCCAGCTAGCTTAGCATCCTGAACACCTCACTGCACTGAGACATGCAAACATGCCCTCAGGCTTACTGTTCCTCAAATGGACCTGGCAAATAGCCCTCTCATAAGCTTTATAATATTGCTAACTCTAATGCCCGCTAGCTGGCTCGGCAACTGGTAGCAATCAATCCACAACAGCGTGGAGGTTTAGGGCAAGCTGTAAAAACTGACTGAGAAGCCAATTTGGATGATGCCAAGAGCCCTGCTGTGGCACTGAGCTTGCTACCAGTCACTGAGCAAGCTATCTGTAAGGTGAGTTTGTGTATCTCCAGATGACACTGTTGTTATTGCTGCACTTGTGACGTGGGATTTCCCAGACGGGAGAGAATACATTTGTCAAATGGAATTTAAAATGGGAAATAGTATAAATGCACATTGTATTATTTGCAATCCTTACTATAAAAGCTGTGTTAAAGTCATGATCAGCCTCAGCTGCAGGAGCCCAGATGAGATCTAAGGAACCTTTTTGCTACTCTTTCAGAGTCTGTATTGCGCCCTATTACAGCAGTGTGGACCGAGTGTGGAAAAAAGGTATGTAGATTTTCTAGCAGTTTCATCAGTTACACAGGAGAAGCCAGTACAAAGCTGATTCAGGCAATCTGATTCTCCAGACAATGAGCAAAGTAGATTATTGCCTCCCTGTGCAGAAGGCCTTTGTTCTATTTTTTGCAAACTTTGGTAAATGTGCATTTCATTTTCTGGGGCCCTTCCTTAAAGCATGTTACCACAGTGCAATACAACAAACTAAGTAGCAGAAGATGTAAGTTCCTTTTTTTTTTTTTTTTTTTTTTCCTATTTTGGTATTATTTCCAGGTTATGTAATGGCTCACTTTTTACTGGGAAGATTTTTCTGGATATTCCATTGAAATACAGTACTACAGGAATAAAATATTTGTGTTAAAACATGTTTTAAATATTTCTCTAATGGCAGTAAGACACTCCAGAGTGTGACTTATGATGTCATAATTCACACCTAGCGTATTCATTGGTCCCGTGGCCTTTGGCCTCATGCCTAACAATGCAGTTGGTAGGGAATTATTATACCATAATTCACACCCTACTGTGTCTTATTGCTTAAATAACCATACCCCCAGAGGTGTCTTAAAACTACCATTAAAGTTTATATTGTGTATCAAAATGTGTTTACAGGGCTGGGAAAATATACTATTGACATTTTGAAATGTTGAGAAGTAGTTTTAGCAGAACTGTACAGCGCTTGTAAATTAATCTCCCCAGTGGAGTATGCACCAGCCAATTACTGTATTTCTTGAGTATATGAAGTCCTCTCTTGCACATTAAAAAATAGCTTAGACAAAAAAAAAAGCCTTATGAGTTTAATATTCTAAAGGGAAAGATTAAACTCTATGAGCATGATAATGCCCTTAATATCCAATGAACAATCTAAAATATATTTATACTTGCAATAAAGCAATTTCAGGAAGCTGGGGTTATCATCAGATAATCACTCCTCCACATTGTGCCTTATTGCTTGATTTTTAATATGTGAAACAAAACTTCTAACAAATCAATCTGTCCTTCGGTATAAGATAAGAAAAATCAGGTATGTTTTACACTTTAAAAAGTCATTGGTCTTAAAGCCAAGGGAATGCTGAAACCATATTAAACTGTAATAAAAGAAAAACAACAGCTGTTAGCATGAGAAATTTTTAAAGCTTGTAAACCTTATTTGTTACTCCTGAAATAACACATGGTGGTTTTTAGTTGCTGTAGTTATATTCCTATTGCAGATTATAAGGAAAACTTTGCATTTAAAAACTGATTTAGACGTTCAGAGAAATACATGCACCAATATTTTGCAAAAGATCTGTATACAGCATGAAGTGATAAGCCTTTTAAAAATTTGTATTGTTTACAAAACAATAGTATGATTGTTGAATAAGTGAATTACATTTGCCTTTTTGCCAGTGATCCTTTTTTATTCCTTCTTAAAGGTTTACTTATTTTCCTTAATAACTTTATTATACTGCAGATCCTTTGTGTGTGGGACAAAAAATTTCATTAACTTGTTAAGAAAGCGTAATAGATTGTAGTATAGTTCTAAAGTGATAGTAATAGCCATATTCATTGTAGTTTTTAATTCTGGTCTATAGTATTGGCATCCCTAGTAATCCTGTTATTCTTATCTCTAGAAAGCCTGCTAATACCTGAAATGCTCTGAGGAACCTAAAATAAGTTTTGCCATTCACTTGTTAAATGATTAATGTAATTAAACTCTGTATAAGTCAGTTCTCCAGAATGGTATTAAACATTTCATGGCTTTGTGTTCTGAATATATAGTTTTTAAAAAGAAAACACCACCTGAGCATAACTATTTGACAGTTTCTGAACAAAACAGAAGGGCGTATAAGGAAATGCTTTTCTTCCAGTTTTGTTGTTCTCTGTATACTCAGGTTTTTAATTCCGAGAAGAAATAAATAAATCCCAGTGCTGGTTTATACTGTGGCTGTGAGAATTAGATCATTAGCAAAGACCGTATATCCTCCCACCTCTGGTTTGGCCCTTTCCTCGATCACATGAATGCTGGATCTGGCCGAATCATGGATTTTGCTGTGAAGTATCTTAGCAAAAATTTTGTCAAGTCACAGTTTGGCTTTTTGAGGATTTTTGGTTTGTTATAGTAAACAAAAAAAAAAAACCACAAAACCTCAAATTATCTAGATGTATATATGTCAACCTTAAGTAGCTTGTTTTGGTTCTCATATATGTGAATAAAATCCCCTCTTATCTCTTTCTTATTTCCTTTCCTTCAACTTAGGTTAATTTTCAAACAGACTTTTGTAGCAAGGTGGGGGTCAGTCTGTTCTCTCAAGTGACAGGACAAGAGGAAATGGCCTCAAGTTGCGCCAAGAGAGGTTTAGGTTGAATATTAGGAAAAATTTCTTCTCTGAAACAGCTGTCATGCAGAGGAACAGGCTGCCCAGAGAAGTGGTGGAGTCACCATCCCTGGAGGTATTTAAAAGTTGTACAGATGTGGTGCTCAGGGACATGGTTTAGCGGTGACCTGGCAGTGTTAGGTCAATGGTTGGACTTGATGATCTTAAAGGTCTCTTCCAACTCATTTCTCATGTTTCCATAATGAAAAAATAAAAAATAATTTAAGAAAGTATAGTGGTTTACAAAAGTAAATGCCTAGGCAAGGACAAAAAAATCCTTGAGGTGGACAAACAGCTGCCCAGGATTACACTCACAGTTAGCAATTGTTATCCAGGACTTGCAGAGTATGTGGAAGATTATGAGGGATAAAGATGAAAAACATTGGCGAAGGTGAGGGGGCCAGACACCAGACTTCTAGTAAGTTGGTCAGCTTTATTTTGTTTTGTTTGTTTTGTTTTATCCCATTCTAGTACTAGGACAAAATATATAACAAGTACCTGGAAGATAAGAAGATTAAGAAGCAGCTCATACAGGGTTCTCAGAAACAGTATGTATTATTCCACCATATTTTTGTCTTTAATAAGGTAATTGAACTGGCAGAGGACATCAAAAGCCTTATTAATGTTAAAGGAGAACTCAGCTACTGGGTTGTTGGGTTGTTTTTTTTCTGTATCCTGTTGCATCCTTTAAACAAGCTGAGGAAGTAAGGGCTAAAGACATCTGGAGGATCAGTTCTCAGTTTCTCTGTGGCTGCACACAGGGTCCAGTATGGGGCTGGCTTTCTTTGTCACAAAGGCATGTTGTTGAAACATATTCAGCTTCTTGCCTCCATGGACCCTTGTGTCCTTTAGGCAAAGCTGCTTCCTAACCAGTCAAGCCCTTGGCCTGTACTGCTGCGTAGGGTTTTTCCACTGAGGATGGAAAAATTAAATTTGGTTTTGAACAAGGTTAAGTTTCTGCCAGCCCATTTCTTCAGACTGCCAGGATCCACTGAACATCAGCCTTTTCCTTCAGGGCGTTACCGAAGTATTGGCTACTCTTCATCCCAGCACACATGGAGCGTTTGCTATTATCCACAAATTTAATGATTTTTCAGCTCATTAATAGAGACATTATTTTCCCTAGTATGAACCCCGAAGGAATGCTACTATTTGGCTAACAGCTGGATTTTTTTCTGTTGTCATACACTTTCAGCCTAGTGGTCAAGCCAATTTTTTACCCACCTTGTAGTTCACCTACTCAAATCATATCAGTTTGGCTACAGGTTGCTGTGGTAGACAGCAACCTTGGTTCACAGTGTAGATAAACAGATGGTTGAAAATAAGTTCTTAGAAAGCAATCCACTGGTAAATTGTCAGGGAACTGAGATTCCACATAGGATCTCTTAGGAGGCATCTGAGACCCACTTCTTTTCCAAATATTTGTTATGAATGGATGACTGAGAAGTAAGAACATATATAAAACTAAGGATGGCACTAAACTCAAAGGAACGTGTAAGAATGTTGGGGCAGAATGCTAAATGCTGATACAAAAAAAAAAAAAAAAATCTGCCAAAAGTTCTCCCACACTGTGGGAAAATAAGAGGTGCACGTTGCTCTCTCAGTGGGGAAGAGCACGCTCACAGTCTCGGCGACAACAGGGCTTCAAGACTAATAGCTCTCCAGAGAGGCAGGGAAAAGATCAGTTTTGGGGAAGACTGTGTTTAGGAACTAAGTAGACTGGTAGAGTCTGTGTGTCATGTGCTGAGCTGGTGAGCTGTGGCACACAGCACTTGACATGAAAACAATTGTATTGTCATAACTGTGGTATGACGTGGAGATATACTTTCTGAATGTGTGTGTGCACACGTCTCTCCTGATGTCTGTGTTTGTAAATTTAACATGCACTTCTTAGTAGGTAATGACTACAAAAAATCTCTTATAGGAACACTGGGATTTTCCAGTCAACCTTGACAAAGAGTCTGCAGATGCTATTCCATTGCATGTCTTCATGTTGTTAGAAATGTCCTCCTTTCCCTGTACAACTGATGCACGATAGCTCTGAAACCTGTTATCTGGAGAAATAACACTTCCCATATCCCCATATCTCTGCTTTTCATACAAGGAAATAAAATGTGGGTGGGAGTTCTGTGAGGAGAAAAAGCAAGATTTAACTCCATTTGGGTGCAATCTGAACATATCAAAGGCACCACAGGGCAAGGAAATAGCTTCACAAGACCATTATGGAAAATGAGGAAACAAGTGATTTTATCTCTCCCTTTCAGTGTTCCTTTGCCTAGAGGAACAAGAGTTTGTGTTAATATATTTATTTAATATATTTAATACATTATTTAATATATTTAAGTTAAAATAATGTCATATTTAAATTACATTATGACTGTGAAGAAGGTTTTGAAACAGACAAGAGCCAGGAGCATTCCTTTCACTCCAGATACTGTTCAAGATCTGTATTGCTTTGTTGCAGCCTTGACATGAAGATACCACCTTTAAAATATGATAAGTTGAACTTCTGTAATCATTCAGCTTTCAAGGTCTGTGAGACCTCTAGCTAAGGGTGAGCTGTGATAGCTCTCTAGCAGGTGATGAAGCCATGCACTCATTTCCACACAGGATTTCAAACTGCCAACAAGTTGTAGCAGAAGTGCTCACTTGGTTTAAACACTGGATGTTGTTCCATATATAGAAAACAAAAGACATGCTGCTGCTTTCATAAATGTTCTTCTGAATTATAAATGGTTACTTAACAGATATGAGAATGTCTCTCACCTTTACTGAGATTAGTTGGTCTTGAAGAGGCTACTTCACTATCTGAAACAAGTGGGAACCACCATAGAAAATCTTTCCCACAGCTTGTTGGGGTCAAGAGACTAGCTCTGAGAACTCATTGTGGCCTCTAATAAAAGCACAGCTCTTGTTTCTAATCGCAGAACCTAGTTCAGCACAATTCCTAATTTAAACACATGTAAACACATACAGGTATATAAAACCCACAAGTTACAACCCAAGAGCACTTGCAACTGGAAGGGGTTACTCAGACACATGGATTTTTCTGATTTCAATCTGATAGTTGACCTCCATAGTAGTGAATTTTATGCAAAGTGTGCCCTGAAAACTTCCATAGACAAGATGCTCATGGTTTGGGAAGTTTTGCTTTTTCCTCTCATTACTAAGTGAGAGTCGGTAAAATAATCCAGTTTAAGGCATCGAACATTAAAATGTAGTGAATTGCAGCATTTGTGGTGAGCAATCAGGTTCAGCGCAGGTAAAGATTCAGTGGTAGTCATGAATGTTTTTGCCATAGGTTGTGCAAGGTGAGGCTGAAAATTAATGCTGAAGGATAGTTTCGTTTTGAGAACTGACAGGAATATTCATATTTGATATATCTGTTGATTCTATGTGTTCAGCTTTACCTGGGGTTTTTTTTAATGACAAAAAAAAACAGTTTAGCTACTTTTTGTACTCCTGAACAGTCAACACATAAACAAATAACTCTGTATTCATTTTTCTAGTTGTGCTTCATCATTTCACTTCAGCTCAGTTGGATCGAGACTTTTTACAGTGGGAATGAAGACAGTTATCAACAATTTCTTCAAAAAATTAGCTCTGCATGTGTTCACAAAGGTAGGCTTAGTCATCTGTGCTTGTGAAAAACAATCCTTTTATTTATCAATAATCTGATGCAAGACAACTTGTTTTCCCTCATTTGACTCTGATTCCCTAGAGAAGTACTCCCACTTCTACTGTGCTGTTCCCAGTGCACAATAAGGCATCTGCTAACAGCATTTTCGAGGCATCTATTGAACACGCTCAGTGCTTCAGATTCTTTTCCAGTATAACAGACATAATTTCTGTAGCAACATTAGCGACATTAGTAAATTCACAGCTTTATGAATGCTAATGTAAAAAAACCTGTTAGTACACATTATGGTCCTAAGCACTGTGGTTAGAATGAAATCTTTCCCAGCCACGCAGACCACTGTGCACTCACACTCATCATGTTAAGAGGAAGCTGAGTTTTAGCCCTGTCATTTTGTAACTGTTAAACCATAGCTTTGCCTTTAGTTTACTTGTGATCTTTCAAAAGAAGCTCCATTAGTGCCCTAAAGGAACTGTATACTGTGAAATAAGGACAGAACATTAACCACACGGTCCTGATGGTTTATTAGATGCAAACAAATAAGCAAGCAAATGAATAAAAGCAACGTGGAACATCTCTGCTTTCATATTCTTATCACTTTTCATTCAAATGGAAGTTTTGGCCTTTCAGTATCAGTATAAAATGGAGTCAAAGACATTTCTACTTCATTATGTGCAGCAAAAAAGGAGCGTACAATAGAGAACTATTTTCCATCTCTCATGTGGATATGGTCATTATTTACTGGAGGCTGTTTTGTAACACAATGACCATCTGTCAGTAAGCACTGAAAACACTCAATCATGCTGGTTGTTATTGTTAAAATGCCACAATCAGTGACTGCTGTGAGGGATTAATAGATTTTTTTTTTTTCAGTAAGAACAATTACATATTTAGATGGCCAAATTATCTCTTATTGGTATAAATCCAGAGCTACTCCACTGGAATCCAGGTATCATCTCTAGATTTATAGCAGGGAAGCAGATGTCAGACTTTGACCCAGACCTTTAATAGGAGGATAACTGGGAAGGAACTCCTTTTGAATTTGTTATTTTCTAAGTATCTGTGACTGAAAAAAAAATATTTACATTAAATTGCATAATAAAAAGAATTGAGACTGTATTTTCTTCCCACATTAAAGGGATAGCTCAGAATCATGTTCTGCTATTCTGCAGAAAGGTACATATAATTGTCATTAAAGAGGTTCAGTTGGCAGTTACGTTCATTAAGCTTTTCTTTTGAATGTTGCATCACATTTCTTTGTGCACACTTGGTCAGGAGCATAGATGCTCAAATGAACCAGGAGCATAGATGCTCAGTCAAGCTACACCAGCAGACCTCAGGATTACAACTGGGTGTAATTCTGCACAAAGTTGTATAATTAAACCCTTCAGGGAAAATCTGGAATGAGATTCGTTCAAATGCAGCCGTGTGATTACAAGTGCATCATTAACATTTTTTTATATATATATAAAGGGAAGCAGTGCCCTCAGGGTGGCAGAGTGATTGAGAAATATGGCCTATACATTGAAGGCCATGTGCTATACAGGGATGGCAAAACATTTCTTAATCAAAAAATCCCCCCTCCATATCATTTATTATGACCATGGGCTATAATTACTTAGCCTATTAAAATGCTTAACTCAGTTAATGATTTAGTTAGTAAGTATTAGGCATTTCAACTGAAAGAGGAACAGGAAGGCAAAAGGAGGGAATGATGGGGGGACTCTAGTCTTGAAAGAATCTGAGTATCTCCAAGAAGAAGGTTTTTGGTTTCATGGGCCACTGAGGAGCTTGCAGATGCTCAGCTTTTCACACAGAAGGCTCTGACATGTGGTGGAGCTGGTCCTTATGGCTGCTACCTCAGAAGGCTGATTCCCTTGTTAAATCTCATCTCCATCGTTTCCTACTTCTCTTTGGTGCCTTGATGCCAAATACCACATGGGAGACAGACTTTCAAAACAGGTGAGCTGCACGCAAGAAGTCTAGTGCTCCCTGCTGTTTCATAAGTCCCTATCACCCCATCACATGCAAGAGACAGTAGACAAGATGTGAGTGTAGTGGGGGCAAGGAAAGAGAATATTCCAGCATGTAGCCTGTCAGGAAGGGAACAGCTCTGCCTGTTCCTTCCCTTCTCCCTACATACCCAGCATGGAGTTGAAGGAGGAGGAGGAGGGAAGCAAATTAGGATGTTTCTGTGATGTCGCCTGACAATACCATGTTCACTGGAATGGCACCTGCCTGTAACTCACAAGACAGGAAAAAAAAAATGTAGCTAGATGAACAATCAGAAGTATTTGCTTTAAAACTTCTTACTTCCAGGTCTACAAAATGTCTACATGCCCAGAAGCAAAGATCTTCTGAAAGCAGCTGTACCTGCCCACTCCTCTGCTCTTGCCTCCAGAAAGCATGATAACTGCTCTCCCAACGGGCCATCAGGTGTCATTTTGCATTTGCATGCAACTTACCTGTCCTTTGAATATTAGCCCTTAACTTTGATTGCATACCAGTCATCAAAGACTAGTACTGTGTGGGCTGAGTAGGCCTGGAAAGATCACTTAACCAGTTTGCAGGATGAATGTATCCTTTGCCTGCCTTCTTTTCCATCCTGTGAGCCTCCTGTGAACTGATGATAATTTATCCAAATCTGTGTATCACTCAGAGTTGTATCTTAGCTCTACTTCTCTAAACAAATTGTGTCCTGTGGCAGTCAAGATCCATGGTCAGTCTCTTTTGTCTACATGTGACTGGTCCTCTAATTCAAAAGGTATTGCTTTAGTTTCCCACTCAGATGACATAAGCTTTATAAACAGACACAAGCTAGGCTTTGACTCATAGACTGATAGAAAGCTAGGAGCATGGTAAGCAGGGCAATCCCACAGCCACGCAGAAAGCAAGGACAATTTTATAGTCCAGTTGCCCTTGGGTGCCATGCTCTTTCACCTCAAACATGGTAATAATTCAGGGAGTCTTAAGCAGCAGATTTCCAAGGGGCTGTGGTTCTAAGTAGTGAAAAGAATTGTTCAAAATATTTGTTAATGCACAGTAAAATGATTTATGGAAATAATAATCAGTGAATAAACCCCAGAGAGGTTCCAAATAAATTATGCTATATCTGCTAATTTGCGTGAATATTGCCTTCAGCTTCTTACGTGACTGCTAACTGCTAAAATAACTTATGAGATGATGTATTTACTGTGCTCTTGTTACCTAATCTGAAGACAGTGGGGCTGGTGAGCCATCTTAGGTTAAAATGTGACACTGGATGACATTTAGCTTTTGTGATATGATGAGGTAACGCGACATGACATGAGCGTATGCAACGAACCAAAGGTCAGAACAGCTTCCAATGGATACACCTGTTTTGAGCCTGGCCAGTCACTGCCAATTTGTAAAAAAGGCTTCCAGACCAGCACACGTTTCTGACAACAATTGATGGTCATGAAGTAGGTGTATTAATTTATTGGCAGCAAAGCTTACCACCTACTTACCCATAACAGCTTTCTACCTAATGGAAATTGATTAGAAAACATTTCTTCTCCTCAGAAGCTTTACTTATTTGCATGTTTAATTTTGGGCAGCTGCCCGTGCCAGATTCAGAGAGACCATGTCTATACTGAATGTAGCACAATACCCCTCCCCCAACATCCATTACTGGCTTGTGCAGGAAGAATGAATATATTGTCTCTACTCGTATGGCCTGAGGGATCACTTATTCTATGCTGCATGTCCTTAATGGTACTCCACTTCACCCCGTCCTGACACACACACACTCCCCCCCATTCATTTAGGGGACTTGTTAAAACTTGCTGCCACTGTCTTCTTGCCCGAATATTCTTTGGCTGAAGACCATAGCCTGGGGAGGAAAGGCAGATGGTATGTGCCTAGATTCAGTTTCAGGGATGCAGAAGCTGGCAGGCATTTTCACATCCCACAACATCGGCAGAGCCAAAAGGACTTACCAAAACTGGGACTTGCACAGAACACATAGACACCCAAGTCCAAAGCTGTGATTCTGCTCAGCTGCTCAAATTTTGCTAAATTCCATTTCAATATTTCAGTGTAAAGTTTTCCAAATACACTGAGTAACACCTCAGTTCATGCACAGCCCTGCTCAAGTCTTGGCAGATGGGAACAAGACAGTCTCTATTCTGCAGCACTGATGGGGAATTATAAAACACGGCTGGACCTTGGCATATGTGTCTTGTATGAGCTCGGAGAAGTTTCAAATGCAAAGGTTAAGGCTTTTCATGATGTTGTAACATATGAGGTTGGAGGTCAGCAAACCAAATCATCCTTTCCTCTACTGACTCCTGACCAGTAGGATCTGCTATCTGCAGATCACCACTTACACCGAGGTGATATGAGTTATACACTTCCAGTATGCTACACACTACTACAACTCCAGTTTCCTTTTCCATCGTTCCACCGTTTCAACGAGGTAGGATGTTTTCCTGGTGCCTGTAATAATTATTTTGTATTGAGGATTATTTCCTTCTGCCTTCCATGTTATTACATGGGTACATTGCTTATTTTCCCCTTTATAATGCATTTTGAATAGTATTTTATTATTCTGAAATCTTACTTGAGTAAGAGGATGAAAAAAAAAAAACAAAACCAAACCAGAAAGCAGAGAGAAAGGATATTTCAGTGGTGCACCTTGCAAGAAAATCTCATGGTTCATCACAAAACTACCGAGTGTATGAACCATAGCATTTTGAAGCTAGATCTCTCAATATATTACCACTGAAATCAACAGGTGCCTTTGTAGATCTGGATGTCAAGCTGTGATTCCTTTTACTTAACTTTAACTGCCTAACAGTGAGATGAGCACTTCAAGCTTTTTACACTGGCTGAGAGGCAAGTACATTTAAAAAGCATTTTACTCCCTTAGATGCCTACTTTAGGCATTCAGTGTTTTCTGTTCACCACAGAAACAGATTGGACAACAAGCTTAGGCCATAATGTAACTTTTAGATGTTAGATGTGAGAAGAGATTAACCACAGCCTAAGTACGTTAATAAAAATATTTTGTGAAAAGATATTTCACAATTATTGAGAGACAAAAGAGTAGCATTCCCAGAGCTTTCCCAAAAAGCACAGAGATTTGTACCACTGCACACTCTAAATTTACCCTTTTTTTCCCTAAATTTTTACTTCTAATACTGAAATCATTCTCACTTTGACTAGAAAGTCAATGAAGCTTCAAAACTCATAACACAATAAGACAAAGGGAGAACAGATGTTATCATTATGCCAGTGAATTGTCATTGTTTCTAATTATCTTGCTTATAAAATTCAGAGACACAAATCTTAAAAGATCTGAACACTAACTTATTGTCTACTTTTTACCTATTTGTCTGAACCAGGTTTGCATATGGACCTTGTTCTTGATGTAAAATGTGCCACAGGAGTCGGAACAATTCTATCACCTGGAAACGTTAGGTAGCACGGTAGGACTTAGGTGAAAAAATGCCTTTGCATACCTGGTGTTAGCTTCTAGCCTTAACAATTTTAACAGAAATATTGGACAGACCCTTAGGTGTGGTCTGAATTTATCTTCCACTCTGGTGATGAGACATATTTCTCATTTCTGTGCTTCCTTAGCCATGCTCCAACGTATCACCAAATCTGAAACAGGCTGGAAATTGTCTATTCTTTCAGTTCTTTGATTGTGCTTTTGATACTTTTAGTTCTCAAAACTGAAAATTATTTTAGTGGCTTCTTAGTCTTATTTTTATTTTATACTGACAAAAATGACAAATGTGGTGTATGGCACTTTCTCAGAGTAAAAGCAGAATATCAAGGAAACTGATTCTGAGAATTTTTTTCATAAGGACACAATTTTCAGGATCAAATATTAGAGAGCAGAGTTAAAATTGGTTTTGTTTTCCTCTCTATGATCAATGCAGACTTAACTGGATTCAGCATATGTCTTTTTTTTCCTATTGATTTTTGTGTTAATGTTCCTGTTTGACTGCTGGTTCTCTAGCATGTCCCAGGCTTTTGGGATATTATTTTCCCCATATGTACTTTTGGCTTCTTCCCATTTAGCTGCCTCTGAGTTCTTTTTAATAAAAAAAAAAAAAGTAATCACAGACAACACAATTTATCTAATTTTATAAAAACATAATTCTGTAATTCTGTGGAGCACCAGAATGGTCACTGGGTATGCATTATCCCTTAAATGGATCCTCTAGGGTCAGACAGGGCTATGTGGTGAGTTTGTATTCATGTCTTGTACAGATAGAGGTGACTTCAACTATCAACACCATCACAGAAGAGCCTTTAATGAACACTCAGTTTATATGAAAAAGGAAACACTGTGTAAGATGAGGTCTCTCTTGACTAAAGTACCCAGGACCAGAGTCTCCAGGAAACTCAAGGGATACACAGGTATGAGATTACGTGCTTGCTCTTCACGTGGCTAAACATCTCAGCCGTGATTTTCTGTACATATTGTGAATGTCCTGAAATCTCTTAAGAGCTATACTGAGTGTTAAGACCTATAGTGTATTGGTGCTTTCCTGCTGTCCTGACCACTTGCTGCCCACCTGCCAGTTGCCTTGTATGGGTTTGCCTGCTGTCTTGTTCGGTGGTTTAGAATTTACATTCCAGGCACAGGGAGGGCTGGGAACAAGAGAAGAGGAGGAAGCATAGCAAGGATACCCCCTCCTGTTGTTATGCAAACCCTGATTCCTCTGGTATCCCAGTGACAGCTCCTAGCTACTGGGGTCTGCACATTATTAGAATATTTTACATAAGCCTAAATGACAGATAAGCACTCCAGGAAAGTGAGTTAGTCCATCCTATTTCCTTATCAATTCTCTAGATTAACACTTGCTGCAGCTGCTATTCCACAAGTAACTTCCTGATGAGCTCACCATGCAAGGCTTTGTGTCTTTATTTGCTGGAAGGTACCATGGCAAAATCTTTATTACAGAGCAATTAGATGTTAGAATAAAAATGTATTTGGAGTTCATCACTTCATTTAAAACAAGATCAAAAAGCCTCCAAAACAAACAAACTGAAAATCCATATGTATCATTAAGTGGCTTTACAGTCCTCTATATATGCTTCCTTATTTTCATTTTTGTGTTCAGACAATGTGTAAAGTGGAATAAAGAACAAAAAAAGGGCAATGAGCCTTATTTCACAATGTCAGGCACAAAATTCAATCTTGTTGCAGCATTTCACAAATTGTCTTGATGCCCAGATACTTGGTTTATGAGGAAGTTAAGTTCCTTCCATATCTACCAAGAAAGTATGGCCTTTTGAGGTTAATCTTCTCCATGGGCACCTTTGTCAGCATGTTTTGGAAGGCTTCTGTCCCTTCTCTGTGCTGCACTGTGGGGGGCCTTCACATCAGCTCTGTAGCCCCCGACACTCTGAGACAGCCCTCATATGGTGTTAAACCTGCATATCAGTTGCTATTATCAAAACTGTCCTGTGGTATCAGGCATCTGAATCACTTCAGCAGCAATGCAAAACTCAACCTTTGGTCTCTGACCTGCCTCTGCAAAGAAATCTGAGGCAGGATCCCAAACAGAAACTTTATCAGAGAATTCAGATCTAATTACATAGCTGGGTCCAACTCGCATTCAAGCAGAAAAATAATGTGTTTCTAGTGGAACAATCTTACAGGGAACACAGAAGCACTGTTTTGTCAAATAAATCATGAGTAGGACTCTCAGGGTGATTTCACACTGGAAGCAAATAAAATAATAATAATAAAAAAGCCCAACCTCAATTGCTTTTAGAAAGCAGAAGTTTAGCATTTGTAGTACTTCCTGCTATGCACAAAACCCAAGTATCTTATCTTTCTAAGTCAAAATACAGAATTATTTTAGACACAGTAAGACTAACTTAGGCAACTTGTATTAGACTCTTAAATCTCGAATGATGATGAATGGACAGAAGGAAAAAGGACAGTACGTGAGCCACTATGCAGAAACAAGCACCTGCAGTCCCTACACAGCCACTGTAGACAAGTAAGAACCTCTGAAGATCTGTAAAGAAAATCTTCACAGTTGATACCCATGTTATATGCTTACCTGTTTACATTGACTAACCCGGCAAGAAAGGTTAGGAAGTTTTCTGCACATGTAGAGATCCCTTTCAAAAACATGGGAAATAGGTTTTCAAACACTTAAGCCCACCCCTTATCTTAAAAAGCCCCCCAACCACTGAAGTGCCTGTAGCTAACATCAGTACCATGAGGTAATTCAAATTTCCTGGTTCACAAACCCTTATTACCCACACCAAATAAATACTGTTCACTCCCCTGGAGCAATCCATCTCATTCTCTATGAAACAAACCCCAGATGCTGCTCAGGGATTAGGTTATGCAAAGCACCATCTCCATTAAGCAATGCGAACACAACTGCATCAGGTTTGGTACCTTAGATATTCTGCTAGGCAGGCTATACAATCTATCTAAAGCATAATCCCTCCATGGGAAACAGTTTCTGTCAAATGGTGTGGGAACCCTTATCTTCTGCTCTCTGTCCCATGCAGAACAGTCCACACAGTCTTCAGAGACCAGGAGCTGCTGGTTGTTCCCTTTCTATGTCAGAGAGAAATGAAACACTACAAAGCTTTGCATGCTCCCTCTCCCCTGCCGTCCCATTGCTAATTTACAGTGAGACAGCATCTGCCTTTCAAAGACTTACTGCGTTGTAACTAGCAGATAACACTGCATGGAAAATGGAAAGGTACTTTGTAGGTTATTGAATCCATGTCCCTGGAAATGTATTGTTATTTCAACACCTACCAGATATCGTTGTCTTAATCTGCAAATTCCCTTTTTTATCTGGAGAACAAGAGAAGCAATCCCCAAATTTGGGGTAGAAATACAGATTTATCAGCTATTACCATACATCTACAATTTGTCAATGTTCCTTAACCCTTCTCCCTCTGCCTCTAGTTTGATGTAGTTTTACTTTAGCTTTACCACATCCTCCAAGCTTACACTGGCTGCTGTCCACATGGAGCTAAGCTTCACTTTCTTGAGAAACAAGAATGTTTTCCAAATCTGCAGTCTAGGGACAGTAACTGGTAAAATCTTACTTCTCCAGAAAAAAAAAATAAAAAGAAAAAAAAAAAGAAAGCTCTGCTAAGAAATACAAACTTGACAGTGTCTTAGCCCATAGTTATAAAAATAAACATCATAAAGCCTCAATGCTGCAGGTGGAGCCAGTTCTGCCTATCTTCCTCCCCTGCCTCACCCTCCTCACCTCCACCCTGTGCTGCCCACTACCCTGTGTCTGCACCAGTGTCAATTGGTATGGCTGAATGGTGAACAGCAGTGGGGAAACAGGCTAGAGCTCTTAAAACAGCTAGTTTCAAACTGGATCAAGTCCCTGGTCTGCTTTTCCATGCCACCACGTGGACAGTTGGTTTGGCACAAGAGCCATCGCAGTGCAAAGGGCAGGAAGACACAGGAGGGAAGGAGGTATGGAAATGGGGGAGCTGCCTCTATCAGCAGCACTGATAGCTTCTTCCTCATCAGGGTGCTGGGGAAACTGCTGATTTAAAAACCCAGTCTTGGAAAACATAGCTAGACTCGGCCCAGACTATGGCATTTTAAGAGACACTTAGGTTCCTATTTAGTGATAAAATGGCAGCTTTCCAGAAAGAGACCAGCCCTTGCTCTAAGAGGAATGGAAAACTGAGTCACTGTTTTCTGCCTGGCTTCTTAGGCCTGTCTCTGTGCAGTATTTGGCCCACTCTTAGCTGAGTCATAGATCAAACTCATGGAAGACAGTGGTGTTGTCTAGTTTAATGAGACAGACAATGAACGGAAGGGACATTTTTCTGAATGTGTAATGTCTATTTCATAAAAATAAGATGAAAAAGAGCTAAGCTTATCAATGTTTATACCTATTGACATATTGATCACCATCATAACTCAAGAGGGAAGTAAATGTAAGATGCCACCTTTATCTAACATGTTATTGATTACTGAAGTCTGTTCTGTTTCTGACAGATAAAGACAGAAGCCTGGATTAATGTCCATAATCTGATCCAGAATAGAAATTCCAGTGTTCCTCTTCCTGGGCAGAAAGTAAATCCCTTTTTGAAGTGATTGCAAAAGCCTCAAAGTCAGAAAGATCTAAGAAGGAGTAAATAAAGTAGAAGAGGGCAGCCAGCTCGCATAGTTTCCATGTCATATTCTCACAGTCTAACATTCTGTTCTCTCCAAGGAGGAAATAACAATATAATGTACAGCTCTGCCACTACTGCTATTAATATCTTGGAATGCATCCAGAAGCACATGGGTGCAGGAGAATATGCTGTTCCTAGTAATCACGTAAATGTTTAGATGTTTTTCTTTACGAGGCTGAGCCTGGATCTCTTTTGTAGGCAGCACTGCATAGGTCCTTATTTTCCAACTCCTCAAGGGCTGGACCAATCAAGTTTCCCTTTACAAAGTTAAGTTGCAGCGTAACAGAAGTACTACAAGTTCCAAAACAATGTATGAGCTATTTTAGCTATTTTAGCATGCTAAAAAAAAAAAGAGAAAGAGACCCTGGGGGGGGGGGGGGGTAGGGGGGGGGAAAAAAAAAAAAAAAAAAAAAAAGGAAAAAAAAAAAAACAAAACTTGAAAAAAATATAGAGAAATTTTTACACAAAATTTACAATG
>JAAGNO010005004.1:0-18459 GCA_033439905.1 Ceryle rudis
GGCACCACTTGTGCCCTGTCTCTCTCAGGCTCTCTTGCCCAGTGTGAGCTTCTAGTGGGAGCGAGCTCTGCTCTTCCCTTGGCTCTATTTCCCCAGGGGGGTTCTGGCTGTTGCCTCTGCTCCAGCCTTGCTGCCCCATCAGAGCTGCCACTTGCCAGCTCTCTCTGTCTCCCTGTGATTGCAATACCGGGCAGGCACGAGAGCACTTTCATCCAGCACTGGCCAGGAAGCACGGTCTCCCTGGAGCCTTCTCTTCTCCAGCTCCCTCAGCGTGTCCTCGTAGGAGAGGTGCTCCAGCCCCCTGATCATCTTCGTGGCCCTCCTCTGGACCCGCTTCATCAGGTCCATGTCCTTCCTGTGCTGAGAGTTCTTCCTCTTGAGGAAACAGTGACTGAAACAGGGCCAAGGCCAGTCTTCCTGCTGCTGCTTTCTCTATCTGTGGCAAATAGCAGTCTCACTGTTATTCAACTTAAAGTGATCATAGGGAATGGAATAGAATTAGAATAGGGAATGGAATAGAATTAGAATAGAACTATTCTATTCCTTCTCTATTCTAATTCAGTTCTATAGTTCAGCTGGATGGGACCTACAAAGATATCTAGTTCAGCTACCTGACCACTTCAGGGCATGGTATGACGGGTATTGTCCAAATAAATGCCTCTTAAACACTGACCATTGACCACCTCTCCAGGAAACCTCTTATAGGGTTTGACCACCCTCTTGGTAAAGAAACGTTTCCTCATGTCAAATTCAAACCTCCCCTGATGGACACAGCTTTGACCCATTTCTGTGTATCCTGGCACTGGGTACCAGAGAGAAGAGCTCAATTTACAGCATGTATTCTGTCAGGAAGGTCAGAGTCAGAGCAGATTCCCTGCAAGGGAGTGAAGTTTCCCTTGGTGATGAGAGAAGACAGAGCATCAGCATTGTCTTGAAGCCATCCTGGAGTGGGGCCACCTGTGGGCAGCAGGGCCAGGCTAAGGTGTTTCATGCATCTGCTCTCAGCATTGGTGGACAGGAGGTGTCCTGTCCCTGTATACTTCGCCTACGCATCTGTTTTTGGGTTTAGCTTTGCTTTCTGAATAACTGCTCTTACGTAGATAAAACAGTTTTATTCATATTTAGCAAGATTACCATCCGGGGCTTAACCCAAGTATACGAAGGCGCAGGCAGAATGAAATCCTCAGAGACTTTGAAGAACTGGTGCGGAAGCGAAGGGCTGCAGTGAAGATAGAGGTGTCGCCTTTGCCTTCACAAGAAGAGAGGCTGTGATTTATGTAGCTGTAGTCATCTCTTCCTAGGGAAGATGAAGGCATAAATATTTTTTATTTTATGATGTTAGGCTGCTTCTCCAAATCCTTCCTTGAGGGCTTGCCTTAGTTAAGAGATATACAAAGCACCTTGCCCGTATCAAGACCTTTCTGTACTAAGGTGATGTTGGTTTAAATAGCCCTGGACTTCCTGATCCTGTCACTTCCAGCAACCAGGTCTTGTGTGCTGGATTTAATAGGCGTTTCTGGCAGTAGAGGTAGGAAAGCAAAACCTAATTGCTTCATTTTATTTTCATAAAGCTTGGTAATTTTCAGTGAGTGCCTTTATGCAAGCTCTCAAGCCAATTTTTAATTATTTAGCCAAACATTTAAGCACATGCTTTGATCCGCCCAATTCAGCAAAGCACTTAAGCACCTGCTTATGTGCCACTTAAACAGGTTGAAAGAGATGCTTAAGTGTCTGCTGAATAGGGCAAGATTATTTAGGACCTTAAGAGGGAGCTGCTGGAATATAACGATCAGAGATCCAGGTCCCCAAAACGCGTCCAACCCTGTCTGCATTGCGAAGAGCTGAGGGCAGAGTTGATTCCACACATTGTAAATGGTTGTGTATCCCCCCACCCCCACTTTGGGCAGATTTCACACACAGTCTTCATCTGGTTTTGCTCACAAATTGATTTTTGTGTGTGCAGTTTCAGTGTCACCAGCCTGGCGTGCCTGACACTGCAGTCTTTTTCAGAAGCAATAAGCCATGCAGTCTGATGCAGAAACAAGTCTCCATGGAGCTAATCGGCTTTGGTTTTTTTTTGCTCTGAGCACTGTTGTTTGGTCTGGGGTTTGGTGTTTCTGTTTTTTTTTTTTTTTTTCTTCTTGCAGTGATATTGAAGCACTGGGTTAACTCTAACAGAACTATTGATTGACAAACTAATGCCATGCAGTTGTTTTATAAGCCATGTTTGTGGGAGTAACTTAAATCGTACTGTGTCAGAGGGGCAAAAGATAAACAAGCACAGCTAGTGGTTAGAATAATTTTTAGAATAATCATAGTTTGTCTGTTTTAGTGTTTAAACAATAAATGGTTTTAGGAATTCTGACCAGGGACTCAGCTGGGGGCACATCTCTGCCTTCGTGCTATGCTGCTAATGATCAGCTCAGGCCTAATTTTTTTTTTATGCTGCCCTGAAATACAATGTGTTTTTTTATCAAATCACTAAGCTGTTTGCAGCAAGTCAAAATAAGCCAAGCTAAAGTGACGTACTGAACTTTGCTCTGCACATCTTCTGTATGCACTCCCTGCAGCCCAAGCTATCTCCAGAGAGCAGAGCAAAACAAAACCACGTATGTTTGTTTCTTATCTTCGGTCTTTTCTTTTGTTGTTGTGATTTCCTGGGGAGAAGCAGGGCATTGTCTTTGCGAAATGGCTTTAAAATTCCCCAGAAACGAAAACACTTTATGAACCAGAATTTGTCTTACTAATTAAGCCAAGAGGACAGTGGGGTTCTGAACCTATGTATTGCATCATATACGTTCAGGCAGGTGTTGGGGGGGGGTTTGTGAGGAGATGCGCAGATTTGGAAGCAGAGTGGAGCATCTGTACACACCTGATGAAGAATTAGTAATGAAACTTACTTTTAGTGGGTTTGTTCGCAGTAGGAGCAAAATTCCTCAAAATCAAAAGAATAGGGGGGAAAAAGCCAATAAATAAAAGGACAGGTTTGTAGGATAACAGAGGAGACAAGGCAGTCTGTCAGTGGGACAGCTCCGGCAGCTGACAGGCTGAGAGGCTGCTCCAGAATCCCCAGCACACCTGCCTATGTGGAGCACCCTGTCATAAGAGTGACAAATAACTCCCGAGTTACTGAACTGCAAACTCAGCAACACTTCTGCAAGTGCTCAGAGGAGCGAAACAGCCGGGGTGGGAAGTTTTTGTTGCCAAAAGGTTTCTCATTGTGAAGGGATAAAACCCAACAACACAGAAAGCATTTTTTTTTTCCTTTGGTTTTTTTTTTTTTTTTTTAATGTTATTTGGACTACTAGAATACACATTACTACAGTAATAAAAAATATCCATAGATATAGTTGGACTGGGGGAATTAGGTAGACATGCTCTTGCTTTTATAATGCATTGCATCCAGCTCAGGATCTTAAAGGGTGAGATGCAGGTTGGAGGGAAAATGGGACAGGCAAAGCAAAGCTTGCAGCAGGACCCAGGAAGATTCATTCCCTATCTCATACTCCCTGTGGGCAGCAAATGCTTCCCAGCTTTTGATGCCACAGGTGTAATATGCTGTGAGAGAGAGCAAGGGCCTGATGCTGCATGGGAGACCAACTGGGTAGAATTCACAGAAGATTTTAGGAAACTGAGGGTACCAAAATGGATGTGAAATGAATCCTTATTGATCCAAGTAATCTGACTGTGGACAAAGTTCCTATATAAACTGATTTCTACCTATTTCTTGAGCTTATGAATACCACTGTTTACCTAAAGGAATTTAGTGTGACTGGTGCATCGGTTTATGCAGCCCAGCGTTTTCTGTCTGCAGTGGGAAGTGAAATAAAAGCAGCAGAAATCAGTGGTGTAAGGGGGATTTTCCAGGCAGTTGTTAGAAGGTTCAAAAAATTGCCTGTAAAAATGATGCACACAAAGATGATTGAGCCCCCTCTCAGAGACACTCAAGTTTATCAGCATGTCAGGTATGAAGGACTCAAATTAAGAGTTTAATTTCTCATTGCTGGCATTCATCAAACAGTCCCTTCCATAAATTTACCAGTCTCACAGCTTCACATGTTATAGATCCCTTCTCCTGATGACTCCTCTTAATCGTTTCCTCACTCCTCAGATGATTAGTTTTCTGTATCCATTTACCTCAAGCGTTGTGTAGTTGTTTTCCTGTAGTTTACATTGTGCTGCTGTCTTCACATTTACCCCTACAGTATGTTAATAAGGAATCATCATATAACATTTCAACCTGTGGCTAAATGTGACAATTTGACTTTCACCAGTTTCCAGAGCCACCAGATCTTCATTTCCCTAAAGCCCCCAGCTGATGAGTCCAGTCCCAGATTTATATCTGGAGGTATTTACATTCAAAGTACATTTAAATTTATTCACCCTTGAATGGATAAATTTGTACTTTGGGCTGTTGAGTGCTAGCCCTTGACTCTTTGGTCATGTTGTGTGCTGGAAGGGAAGAGATTTGTGATCTTGCTCCCTTTCTAGTGGTGTTTTGCAGAAGGGACTACTCTTACGCCTCTGGATGCAAGATATGGAAGCTAAATATTGGAATGAAAAAAAATACAGGAATGGTGGACATTTTATTGTTACATTTTTTATTTATCGAAAAGCGTGAATTTAAGCTAACTTAAACTGTTTATGCGCTCACTTGTACTTTGCCTTCCATATCCAACAGACATCCTGAAAAATAACTTAAAGAACTGGAATGCTTAATTTAGAAAAAACCCCTTAAATTTCTATTTTGCTTTTCAATTTAGCTCTTTTGTTTTGAAAAGAGCGACGCTTCCCTAACTCAGAAACAAAATGGGGTGATTTGAAAATTTGGACACAACCCCAGATGTTTGTTTAAAAGTGCTCTCATTTTCACAAGAAAACCACAGGTGTTTTCCTTTCGGGTAACCTGAATCCAAACCCAGCCAGTTAGTGGAATACAACGGTATTTGCACAGCTTTAGTTCATATTAAACTGCTTCTATTTCTTGTGGTGATAGCTGGGCAGAAAGTTCATAGAAATCTTACCCTTATGCCATACGTTTCTTTTTGTATTTCATTCTTTGCTAAGTAGAAATAAATTTAATTCTTTCTTAGAAATTTCCTGCCTGGTAATTTTCCATGGAAACCCAAACATTTGTCATAAACTGTGGAACCACTGAATATAAAATGTCCCCTTCATCTCCTCGCCATTTTTAATCAACTTCAGCCGGAGCTAAGGCTGCTTTCTCCAGGAGCTGCGCTTACCTTGCTGCAGTAGATGCATATTTTAGGGCTTTATACTTCATCAGAAAGCCTCTCTTGGAAAAACTGAGATGTAAGCCATGACCATCTGCAAGCTTTTTATTATATTTTATGTGTTCCTTTGCTGTTGAGGTTCAAAATGCAGAATATTCCTAGATTTGTAAATTCAGAACCCAAGTGATAGTTGTACAGAACAAAAGATTGTGCAGTAAGTATTTCTGGCTGCAACAAAGCAAATCTGGTTTCAGTTCTTGTCTCTAACGCTGATTTCTGTGTGACTTTCGTCAGCTCAGTAAATCATTTTGAGCTGAGTTCCAGTCAGCTGTAATGCCAGGAGAAGAGTGTTTCTTTCCTTCCACCTGTTGTGTAATTTATTACAAGCTCTTCGAGGCAGGAACTCATTTTTTTTTTCCTGATGCTTTCATATGACGCTTAGCCTAAACTTTGTGGAAATAATTAATTTTTCAGTTTGCGGTCATTCTGAGAACTAAAAAAAATTGTGGGTGAAATGACCAACTTTCCCCTCCAAAAGATTCTATTACATTAAAAAGGTAAAAAAATAAATCTGGGTTGAAAGCATTTTTTTCAAAATTCAAAATTTATGTTCAAATAAATTGTAAGGAAATATAAATGTAAACAATATCTTAACCAACTGCAGACACTATTTTAAGCCTGAAAGTTAAGTTTGAATTAAAATTAGATATCTTAGATACTGAGTTTTGAAGGGAACTGGAGATTTTCTGTAGCAGTATGAGATGCTGACCCCACCAGTTCTTCATCTCAGCCATTCCCTCTACAGGCTTAATGAGGACTCAGAGTCCATCCTGCTGCTGAGGTGAGGGAGTTCAGAAGCCATTTCTTCAGCCTTTTGGAAAATTGCCCTTAAATTTGCTCATGATTTCCTGTGTGTATATATACGTGTGTCCCAGAATGACTCAAACACTGAAATAATAAGCAGATATTGACTTCCACCAAGATGTCTGCTTCACTGAGAAAGTGTTTGTTGATGGATCGATACAGTATTAGCAAGCATCTGACTCCCAGTTAGGGGAAGGGCTGCCTGCTGGTAGTGACTTCTCTCCTCCAGCTGCAGGTATTTCATTGCAGAAGAGATGGTTTTGCAGTAAAGGAGGGAGGCATACGTCGTTGTTGGAAATCAGGAGGACTTCTGTTTAATTATTTCAAAGACATTTTAAAAAATGTATCTATTTTAGAGTTTTAATTAATTTTGGTGGATTTTGTGCATGCTCAGTTTAGGATGTGTTGGCTTTTACCCCATTAATATATCCCTTTAAGTCAGAAATGCAACAAGGTAAGTTGCACTATTAACACCTGAACTAGTCTAGGGATGCAAAAGCTGGTGTTGCAGTAGCAACATTACCTCCACTGAGCTACACAAGTCAGTGTGGCCCACATTCAGCCAAAGACATCGCGAAAACACTTGAAGAGTGAGAACTCGGTGGAACTCAGAAAACCTCCTTTCCTGCAAGAGCAACAGAGCCTGGTCCAGGATGCCCAGTGAGGTTGTGGAGTGTCCTCTGGAAAGATTATAAACCTGCCTGGACATGATCCTTGGCACCCTGCTCTGGGTGACCCTGCTTTAGCAGGGGGGTTGGACAAGATGATCTCCAGAGGTCCCCTCCAACCCCGACCACTCTGATAAACTCCAATTAAAAGTCAAGGGACCATAGCTCCAACTGCTCTGAATCACTGTAATTCCACAAAAGACCCACGCTGGCATTGTGTCAGTTATATGTGTTGACCCTGCAGGCTTGGCTCAGTTAAAATATGGATGTGGATGCTTTCAGAGAACAGCCCTGCAGCAGCTTGGCAAGTAGATAGGCAGATAATACCCTGATACAGAAATACTTCTTGGACACATGCTTAAATCATGTTATTAATGGAAGTAATGGCAAATTTACATCGACGGAAGGCAGTTTCTGTCTGGTCCCCACATTCACTTTTGAGCATGGATTGCTGTTTAACTTACATTTAATTACTGCTTTGAGGGAGATGTGTTTCGAAATGTGGATTTTCTCTGTTGTTCCTAAGGAGGCTGTGATCTGTGCATGCATATTGTGTGCTCTGAGGTGGCATTTCATGGCCTCATATGACTCTTTGGTGCATCTGTTAATGGTTGCTGACATACTGCAGCTTCACATGCTTATCTGCTAACACAATTTTTCAGGGTCTATATGCAGACACATATTAGAGAGCAGTGCCTGGCTTCTGATGCATCAAAACCCCCCCCTCAGAAGCAGTTCAGTGGCAAAGCCACAAGTTAGAGTTGTTTATCATCTTTAACAGACTGAACTAACGGCTTTTGTCGTGAGAAATGTTAAGATTAAATAAGAGAGTGTAGGGAAGGAGAAATTGTTATTGCTGGGATTACATGTGTGTGTAGCAGGTGGATTTGATAGGATTTCTTTTCATATGGTGACATCCAGGTATGAGGTGTACCTTAAAGACTTGTGAACATCACTGGTCTGAAGTCTGCAGGAATCAGTACGGTTGGAAGGTAATGCAGATCTTGCTGAAACACTGTGCAGTCTGAACTTGTGCAGGTTGTTTTAATAACAGGGCTCTGATGACACACAGTAAACATTTCAGCCCACCCCCCTGTAGAAATTGGGACCATCAGTTCTGGAGAAATCTCAACTGGATCATTGCATTTCTCAAGGCTTTTCTGAGTTCTCTCAGGGGAAAACTTGCATTTGGGATTTTTCAGGCTTATCTTCAGTCTGCCACATTATGTTGCTGTGGTTTTTTTGTGCCATGGATAAGGCTGTATTGCCTTACTATTGTATGTGTTGCGTGACACACATAAATTGTTTACTATGTGGGTATGTTACGAGAGAAAACATAGACATGGAAAGAAATAGATCTATTGCAGTCCTGTGTTTGCATCATTTATCTTTTGCTATTGACTCTGTCTTTCCTGGGATTTTTTTCAAGATTTCCTGTTCAACTTTCAGGAGCAGCCAGCCTTGTAATAAACATAATTAAGATTTCCCTTCTAGGACTTAGACCTAGGTACATATATGTATATCCTTTGCTGAGAAGCTCCTGAAATACAGCTTTTAGGCATGTGCTCCATACATCTCACAAGGTGATAGTGTGTGAAGTTTATCGGCCTGTGATTAGACAGCCATCACCATTTGTCAGCAGTGCAACACACCACGACACAGCCAAATGAACGAGGTGTTCAGGAGACACGAGCTGGAATTATTTTTCTTCCTTTCCCTTTCTTCCCCAGTGCTAGTAGAGGGCTTGAGCATGCTCATGCTGTGGCTCCAGCAGTTCTGCAGTGCCAGTTTGGCTCCCCAGTGCAAAGGGGAAGACTGGGAAATGCGACTGGTGTGTTTTTCCTGTTCTGCTGAAATATCCTGTGGCTCTGCCATGATGTATGGGTGGGCAGAAGGAACTTTGCTCCAAGCTGCTGACAGAAGGTAATCATGCTGGAGCCTTTTTTTTTTTTCATTTCTCCAAATGAGCACGCAGTTTTTGGTGCTTTTGTTGAAGGTTGGGTTTTTCTAAATCTATGTAAAGCCTTATTGGTTTTTGTGTCTACTGGAACCTCTCACAAGTACAATAGGTCTGTGGCACAAGAGCCAAGTGTATTTTCAAACCACCCATTTACCAAAATGTGAAGGAGGAAGGAGTAGTGATGGTTGAACAATGATTATTCTAGACTCGGAGACATAAATCTGTGCTGCTGGACTGGTGCTGACACTTCCTTCTAGCAACCGTTGTCAGACCAATAGGAACTCTATTAATACTTTGTGTCCTAGTAGATGAAGGGTTTTTTTTCCCCTTAGGAAAAAGTTGGCGAGGCTTAGTCTATGTTGTATTGAGTCCTAAGCCGATGAATTTGCTCATGGAAAGCAATAAAATGATTTGCTTTGAGGCCTCTCTTCTCTTCCTTGTGCCTTAACCCCACCACTAGTGTCCTCCAGAAACCTGTCTGACTTCTGACAGTTCCCCTGGTGTAGCTTCTGCGGTTAGAGGGGTGTGGATTTATTTGGGAACATGGAAGCAGGTTCCAAAGTTACACTGTCTTCAGACTAGAAATGTTGATGCTGAGTGTAGGTTCTTATTATCTTTGTGAATAAGGGTTCAGAAATTTGAGATGCCAAGTGAAACTGCCTGAAACCAGGCTAAAAACAATAGCAGCACACATCATGAAATAATCATAGAATCATAGAATTCCAGGTTGGAAGGGACCTCAAGTATCATCTGGTCCAGCCTTTCTTGGCAAAAAGAAACCATGAAATAAAGAGGAGTTTGATCCAGTTCTGGAAAAAAATATAAAATTCAACACAGCTGTGTCTTGTAGCTGACCGTTTATGAACTATTCTACTGTTAAATTTTATTCCAGGGAATGCCACTGCAATTTCTTTTTTCTTTCTTAAATTTCAGTGCAGTAGTGCTTTTTCCTTATGCCCCACAAAAGCCAGAAGAATGTCATCTTTCCTGCAAATCCTCTTTATTACAGCCAGCCAAATTCTCACTTTAAACTTCTGTTCATAGAGCAGCTATAATTCTTGCCACAAACAGCAAGAAATCCTCCAGGTTTATTTGTGCGTGTGAAATGGTTGAAAGAGAAGCCGGGTGCTGTGGTGGGTCCTTGTCACTTACCACAGGGCACATCCATCTGTGTTCAACGCAGCCTCTGAAAAGGTGGGCCCAGGTGGTACAACCATACACACATGGGACCGCTTTCCAGGTGTAAATAGCAGCAGCAAAACAAAGGAACAGAGCGAATTTTAAATATACAGCAGAATTGTCACTTTGTATTTTAGAAGATAAAGGTGTATCCAGCAAAGTTAAAGCCATTCTGACAGTTGATTTAAGTGCAAATTAGATCGACTTGAAGTCTGCATGGAGAATGAGTGTGGATTTTGTGTTTAGCTTTAAGTTCTTTGAAACTTCTGTCATCAAAGCCACAGATCTCTTAATTTTGGCGCTACAAAATCACAAGAGCCAGCAGAGGGAGCAAAGGCCTGTTAACCATAAACTCGTTGGCAAGAACTGTCTGACCTTATAGGGTGGTCAGGAAGGAAGCAAACCTACTTTGGTCTCCTTCAGGGATGGAAGAAGAGGTGAAGGACGGTGGGTTTGCAGACTTAGAAAAGAAATGAGTTGTTTGTTACTTTCAGACCTGAATTTAAAGCACACCATGTTCAAAAAATAGTGGAAATCCAGCCCCATAAATAAGAAGCCAACCCCACTGAAAAGAAAAAGAAAAGAAAAAGAAAAAAAAAAAAAAAAAAAAGGGGAAAAAAACCCCCCAACTATAAAAAATGTAGGAAACTGGGACATTTTAATTTTTTTTTTTTTTCCTTTAGATTCATGTTTTTAATGCCAAAACCACTTTCATCTAATGGCCATGGAGCTTTATGGAATGTATCTTGTGGTTTTGGCCACTGACACAAAATTCTGTCACAGAGGGCTGTGTAATGACAGTTTGCTGTTAATTGCTATCTAAAATTGCCAATCATTGTAATTTCAGTAAAATCATTTATAGGTCACCATCAGTAACCTTGGCTATTCCCAAACACTTTGGGGGAAAAAAAAAGTTTAAAAAGGAGGGGAAAAAAAAAGTTAAGAAAGGAGGGAGAAAACACTGGGTTTTTTCACGTCCCTTCTCCCCTACCTTTTTCTTTTCCCCTTCCACTTGCTGTTTTCCTGGGTTGCATGTAAATGATGAGGGTCCTGTAAATTCAGACAACAGTTTCAGTCCTGGCTTGTCCCTGCCCTAAGCCTACCTCGTCATCTCTGGAACAGCTGCAGATTTTTGTTGCTGAGAGGCTGGACCGAAAGCTCAGAAGAGGACATTTGGTATGATTTCAAAGCGCTGGGTACACTCATCCCCAACCCAGTGAGCTGGGGAGAAGGGAACAGGCAGAAGCATCTCAAGGAAAGAGAAGGCTTGCTGACGTGAATCGGGATTTAATGAGCCGACCACCTGCTCTTGAAATCCACATCTGCAAGATATTTGAGACAGTGAATTCAGACATGACACTTCCAGGCTTTCAGCTAATCTTGCTGTCTGGCAGTGCAGTCATAAATGTGACCTCAGGAATAGAGCAGATACCTCCTGGATGTCCTGGAAGAGCATGTTAATAAACATTTTAGCATCGGCAAGCTATGCGTTAGGAGGCCTGTAAGGTTGATTTTTAGCTCTAATAATTGTTAGGAGTGGGAGTACTTAATTTTCAGGTTTGGGGTTCACTTGAATCCTCAGTTTTAGTCGGTAATACACAGTATAAGGGAAGAGTGGGAGGTGTGTACCACAACATCTGCACAATCATGCCTGCAAGTATGAGATGGGCTTTTCCAAAGAAAGGGGAAGAAAGAGACTCCAAGGATTGTCTCCAGCTGGTTATATTCCTCTAAATCTGCCAGAAGCAAATGGCTCTGCAGTCAAATTAACTGTGTGGCACAGGGCTGCCCTCTGCCCTCTTGTCAACACTGCTTGGGGTGACCTCTTTCTTATGCAACATACTCTCAATTCAGATAACTTAAGAGAAGCTCCATCTTAAGTGCCTGTTGTATGTATGGAGCAATGCACCAGCTAAGCCTTGCTAAAGAAGAGTCATGAAGTTCCTTGTCCCAACAGGAGAGGTGTTGCTTCATGCTTGCAGAGGGCTGCCCTGTAGTGTGCTGCCCACTGTTTTCTTGGTAGAACCCACTGCTGTGGAAAAGTCTGACTCCATCTGCTTGTCTTATCTGCAGCAAATGTTGCTTTTAGGGTCAGGAGAAATGAAAAGATTTTGTAAGCTTGGTTGGAATGCAGAATTCAGAGCAAGGCTTGTGTTTTTTTCCCACCGCGTGCCCCTACAGGAAGGTTTTATTTCCTTAGGCACAGTTTCCGTTGTTCAGGAATGTGAGTCCTTGTTATTTTACTTATTACACAAACTTACAAATTGAGCTGGCAACGCTTCCATTTGTGGGTGGAATGGGAATGTTAGCTGTATGATTTACTTCCAGGGACCAATGGCCCCAATCCATTTGTGAATTCTGAATGTGGCAGTGTCAGTGAGCTGTGTTTCTCTGATTTCTGATGGTCTTTTGCATTTGCATCTTCACCTCTTCTTGTATTGTTCTCAGTTCGACAGCACACAAATACAGCTTGTACCACTAATATGTAACTTCACTTATTTAATGGAATTTAAGAACAAAAGCAATCTGAGAGTAAATCAGGAAGAGATCTCTAAAGTGAGTGGGGAAAAAAGTTGACTTTACCACTGCCTCACAGACATCTTCTGTGACTTGAAATATGTTGCCTGGAACAAAATCATCTGTACCATTTAGGTGCCAAAGTCATGGTTTTCAGAGCCCTCACAGGCTGTGGTTTGATATTACACAGAAATCCCCCAACCTTGATTTAAAAGGTGGTTAGTTATTTTGTCTTCATTACTATTTAAAAATCTCACAGCTCTGGGCATTGAACACATTCTTCTAGATTCCGTTCTAAACCTATTTTGGCAAGTTTATACCTGTTAGTTCTTGTACCAGCATAGTTGGTGGGGGCAGATCATGTAAATAAAAGCTGTGTCCCAGCACGTGCTAAAGTAAATACTCCATTTTTGTGTGCTGTGTTTTGCAGGCACAACATATTCCTTTAAGCCTGACGTACAGTACTGCAGGCTGAGGTAGTGCCATGTAAATGTTGACATGCAGTTGGAACATTTGCTCTACTGGTGAGTGCTGAGCCTATTTACCAGACTGCAGTTCACCCAAAGGAATGTCAGTGAGGCCTTTAACACTCACCACCATAGTTTTTAAATACCTGTCTTTGATGTAGGTCACTCATTTTGTCAGTCCTGCTGCAACACTTTGGCATGGAGATCTTGGTTTTACAGTGTCAGTATTGTGGAAGACTAGGCTTTAAACTTGATGATAGTGGAGAACGGAAGACATCTTCTGGGGAGGGGAAGAAACGTTCACTCTGATCAAAAAGGGAGATTGTGGTATTTTGTGGATTTATACTGGCTTGATTATTAAACTCATTTTAAATGGAAGCTGTTTCATACTGCTCAAAGGCACCAAGTGGTAAAAGGAGTCCAATCTGCTTATTTAATCTAGAAGAGGCCTTTTAAATATGTTTTAGATGTTGAGGCAAATATGGAGAAAAGTTAAGGCAAGGCCTCCCATTCTCATTTGATGTTGCTATTCTGCACCCTCATCAACAGCGCAGGGGGCAAGCTCCTCAACTTTGCAGGTTGTTGAAGCTCGCCTGATGTCAGTGGTGATTTATATGAGTTGAGGATGTGGCTTCTGAAGTTCATAGGAGTTGTTGCAGAATACTGGGCCCAAAAGTGTTTTCTGCAGGGTTTTTAGTTAAGCTAAGGCCTAAAGCAAGACTCGAGCTAATTAAGAAAACGTTTCTTTATGTGTCTGAATCCTTTTCCTTGAGAGGCTCCGTAAGCAGTTTGTGTCCTGACTTGAACAGAAATGTGAAAAGATGACAAGTGAGTGTTAATCGATTCCACTTACTGTATAAAGCAGAGCAGGGTTTGGCTGATGTGATCCTGAGAGAAGAATGTTTTAATAGAAGTAAAGTATAACCTGAGCTTTATTACAGGTGTCAAGGTTATTGAAGGGTGACGCAAAAAGGGTTTTTGTGGTGTTATGGTATATCCACAATGCATGGAGTCAAGTCAGAAACAAAGTCAGGCTGTTCTTAGTCTCCTTTGTTTGTTACATCAGCGGGAAAACAGACTCCTTCCCAAGAAGAAAGGATACTAAAAGCACTGATAGCTTCTTTTATCAAGTGTGTTTAAATTCAGGACATTTGTCTGGATGAAAAATATTTCAGATGGTGTCTGGTCATTTGTTTTCTTGTTGTGTGTGCTTGTTTTTTGGTTGGTTTGGGTTTTTTGTTTGTTTGTTTGTTTCTTTGTTTGTTTACAAAACAGAGCATACTTTTTTTTTTTCAAAATACTTGCTTTCATTGGAATGCAGAAAACTATCTGGGTCTGGAAGCAGGGGACTATTAGTTTGATCTGGAGCTTTAACTGGAGCTAGCCATGAAATGTAGGTCTGGGTTGAGATTCCAAATTTCACAGTCACTTCCAGTGCTTTTCCTCTAATTGATGTTTATAAACTAACAAGTGTTCTATAATTTATTAAGCCCAGTCACTAAAATGCAAAGACCAATCTCTATTTTTGCACAGTCTTTTAGCATGTTAGGATGACTGTCCTGCTTGTTATCATCAGGATAATTAAAAGGAATACTCCGGCAATGAGTTAATGTATCTGGAATGTAAAATGATCTTTATTCCATTTCAGTGGAAGAAACTAGGGGTTATACCAGTAATCTCAATGTACACGTCTGAACTGCTGATCCCGGGAAGTGCTGTCGTTGTGTGAGGTTGTTTAATTGGATATGCTGATCTGAGTTCGCTGTTTAAATGCACACAGCTATTTTGGAAAGGGAGCTTGTTAATGAAAGTAGAAGAAAAACTTTGAAGAAAAAGCACGTTTGTCACTTAACTAGCTAAAGATTTGCTTTCCTAGTTAAAGTCATTATAACTGAGCTCAAGAATTGCACATGCACCAGGGAATTACTTGAATTAAGTTAGTAAAGTTGTACTTTATTAGATATGAGGGACCTGATTATGTCGTTAGTAGTGTGATACAGCCCGAATTTGGATCTGTGGATTAGTACAAGCAGGTTATGAGGATGAATCTGTGAAGCTTGTCATGTGAAGCTCCTTCACCTGGTTGAAGAGGAAGGCTTTTGTTTCTCTTTTCTTTGAGACAGGACAAAATAAATCAGTGCTGCACAGGCTAAACTGTTAATCAATAGTGTTTGGTCTTTGGAAATTGAGAGGAAAGCTGTTTGTAAGAAACTCCACATGCTTCTGAACACTTTCTGAACATATCAGGCCTTGGGAATACACAGCAGGGTGTGGGAGTTACTGAATGATCTGTTCAGTGCAACTTGCTTTTGTTTGTTTGCTTCTTAGTTACTTGGTTCTTGATGCAAGATGCAAAAATTAGTTTTATCTATTCAGGTGCTGAATACAGTAGACCCTGGTAATAAGCTGTTTTCAAGCACACAGTGTAGTTTATTGGGCAGATTGTCATTTCTACAGTACATCTAGAATCTAGTTCTTTACCAAATACTCACATCTGTAGGCCAGCAAAGAGTTAATAATCAATCGCTACTTAATGAACCTATAATCACCTTATTAAATCCGCATTGAATGTGTAGTTAAGTGTACTCAGAGTATTTTAATTTAAAATGTTACCATAAAATCTGCAAGTGGAATTAGTGTAGTGCTTTTGAGATTACATTAGCTGCAAAACAGGAGGTGGATGGTTATTGTTAATTAAACTATACAGACAACATCCAGTGGAATCCTAACAGCATGTAAGATGGATCTATTTATTCAACATTGTACAGTTTCAAGATTCTCAGCCCTCCAACTGCCTTTTTTTTTCTCCTCTCTTTTAGTTACCAGGGGAGTTTTTTGGACTGATTTTGGTATTCTATAAAACTGCTGAGATGTTCAAGTGAACCTTCCAGTTGTCTCTGGAATGGGCTTGACATTTATATGCTCCATGGAGGGATGGAACAATATTATTTCACTATGTTTGTTTATTAAACCATTTTATGGTATTTTTTTTTTTTCCTTACACCTAACCAATCTCTGAGGAAAGTTCCTGATTTGATTTCCTTTAATGAAAGTGTCCCCTTTCTTACAACATATTTGTGGCCAGATGGGTCATGAAGTCCCTTACTTTTTTGTACTTCCCCACGTAGGTCAAACACCACAAAGAGCCACTTTATTCCCCAGTTGCTGTCCTTTCTCTTCTTCCTTTATACATGTCTGTTAAGATTTTTTTTCTAATGTTACCCTTCTTATCTTAGATGCCAAACATGCGGAGAGTTTAATTCAGACCCTCTGCATCACTCAGCATTGTTTTCACTTCTCTGTAGATGGCCATGGACCTTCTGGGCACTAGAAGAATATGATATGATAATAATGAACATGAGACTGTGCTTTGGCTGTCAAACAGACTTTTTGACCCCCAGCTATACAAACCACGTGGTCACTCTTATTTTCAAAAAAGCCAGCTAAGTGATTCTAAGTAAATCCAGCGTATGGCGTGAAGTGTTCTTTACCAGCATACTTTGCCACAATCCACTTTGACTCATTCATTGATGTATTTTAATCACATTTATCCAGTTTCATCTCTTTACCTTCTGCAAAGAAAGGGCATTACAGCTGTGCTTGCTCACGGTCATATCCTGGCAACCTGAAAGTTAAGTCAAGCCCCTGACTGCTGTGAAGTGGACAGGACCTCATCCGTTAGTTGGCAAACCTTCCTATTCACCCTCTGTGTGCAGTAGTGCATGTGTGTACAGGGCACCAGTAAGGATTTGCAGAATGGAACCCTTGCTTTGTTTATAACTGAAAGTCATTGCTGGAGAAAGAATGATTCAATAATGTTTTCTTAGTCTGGCCCTAATGTCTCTCCCCAGAGAGATCATGGTAAGCATGGTGGTAAATTGATTTTAAAAATTGTGCAGCACTTCCAACTCTTTATGCAAGGCTGACGACGGTTTCAGGCTTCTACTTAATAGCTCTGGATAACGCTGGGCTCCAAGCATCATTGTGGAGTGTATGCGTGTATATGAGGGGCAGACTGCATCAGCATCTTTTTTTTCTGCTCATTTTTCCTACTGAAAAAAAAAAAAAAAAAGAAAAGTCAATATTAAGATGAGTGAGTTGACCATTTAAATGAAGAAATAAGTGGTAGTTGTTTGATTCCCTCTTGTACACAGCTGTGATTTATATAGTCTGGAGGCAGTTACCCTTTTTACATCTCTTGAAGGAGTTTATATTTTTCCATTTCCACCTTGCTACTAGGCTGGCCAAAGAGGAATTAAGAACACTGTGAAAGAACCAAGAAGCTCTAATCTTTTTTGTAAGATTAGTAGATACAGTTGGAAAAAAACCCCCAGATTTGCTTTTGGGTTCAGAAAAGTATTTGCTCTGTTTGCCTAGAAGCTATCCCTAATTGAGGAGTAAGTTATATTTACAGCTGGATGGGTTGGAATTCACCAAGGACAAACAAAAGAGCCAAGATTTTAATCAGCACAGTAGCAAGGGGCCGGGGGGGGGCAACAGTGTAAACTCAGAAGAAAACCCAAAGAAGCTTAAAAACCTGTCCAATTTATCCATATGGTCTGGTAAAACAGTTTATCTCTCTTTACAAACCAGGCTGCTCTGAATAATTACATAGAAGATGGGTCAGTTTTCAGCTGACATTAACACTATTGTAGCTCCATTGACTTGATGAGGTTAAGGCTGCTTGTGCCAGCTGAAGATCTTTTGACCACTGCGTATATTAAATGTGCTATTTATCAGGCTGCACTTGCTCCTCTCTTGGGGCAACTTCAGTTGAAGCAGTGAGCGAGTGATGAAGCAGGGAGGGCGAGGACATCCATCACGTTTAGTGGTTGCTATTAGAAGAGAAACCCAACCTGCCAGGAGGTACGGGGAGGGAATGGCATCAACCCTGGCAGGAATTGGTGGGCAGATGATGGCATCTCTTTGGAGGTCACTGTTAATAGCTTGGAAATTGCTCCATGGCAGTTTTCTCTTGACATGTTAGGACAATGTGCAAGGTACTGATATGTGCTTTTCTCTCGGAGATTTTAGAGAGCAAATTGATAAGCTCTTCTACCCCGGCCCCCCCTTATCTTTTCCTTTGAGTACATTGGTTGTTCTACTTAAACTTTTGTAAATACTTGAATTATACTCAGTAGTGCATTTTCAACTCCTGGGTTGAATGATGATTTGGAAGATGTAAATTACAAGAGATTATACTGTATTTTTTTTGGTAATAGCCTGTACTCTCTAACAGTTTTATCTGTGTTTTGCTAAAGTCTTCTGCAGCAGATATACTCTGATGGTTCTATGAGTCCATTCAGAAGTACTTTCCACTTCGCAAGGGTAATTATCTTTATTAGTTCTGTACCTTGATAGTGTTTCAGCAAAGCATTTAGGAGTGTCAAATTCTATTAAGCATAAACTAGCTCATGGTAGACATAATTTGGAACTGTGTGTAAATGGTGATACCTTAAGAGGTTTAAGTGAATGTTCTGCTAGGTGGTTTTGTCACTTGTTACCAAAAAAAAAAAACAAAAAAAAAAAGAGACAGTATAATTTTTTTTTTTTTTAAGGGAGGGGGCGCC
>JAAGNO010005005.1:0-66496 GCA_033439905.1 Ceryle rudis
AGGTGACCCCAAACTGACCAGCGAGTGATTCCATCCCATATACGTCATATTCGTTACAAAGCTGAGGGATCACGAGAGTCTCACCCCTCTCTCTGCCCTCTTGGCCTGCTTTGCCGGCTTTGCTCAGCTTGGCTCAGGTCCTCTTCTGGTTTCTTCCTCGGAGCATCCCAGGAGGACTCTGTCCATTCTGCCTTTTATCCTGATCTGTGTGTTCCTGAATCTGGTACCAGAATCCAGCTCCTGAACACAGCTTCCATCTGCTGCTGGGCCCAGTCTGGGACCTCATGGTGGCTGCTCCACAGCATCAGTGGTGATAGAGATATAATTGCCATTGGGGGGTTGGATTCAACACTGGTTTTGTATATATTTGCTAATATTCCATTATTATTATTATTTTCATTTTCATTCAAGCTGTTCTAGTTTCCTTTTCTAATTGCTAAGTGTCTCTCCCTTAATCCCTTTCTCTTCCCCTTTGGGGTGGGAGAAGAGTTAACAGAGGGGGTCTGTTATAGGTCTAAGGGGCCACCCTGACCCTAAACTGTGACACTCACATATGTATAATGTATTTATATGATGCTCATTGCTACAACAACGGTCCAACTTAAAAACTATTTAAGCATGTGCAACACTTCAAGGACTATGAATAGTCTCATTGAAGGATGAAGGCTGCCATTACATTTTCAGTATGGGAAAGACTTAATTAGACTTGTGCCTAAGTATTAAATATATGAATATTTATACCAAGTATGAGATTTTGGTATATGTACATTCTGGTATTTTTGCTCTAACTTTGTCTGCAGTTACACATTGGTAGTATCAGTCTCACATTACAGTCTAAATGCCTTAACCAGAGTAACAGTACAAAAAATGAAATTATTGGAGCAATAACCACCATGCTAACATACAGCTACCTGAAATACAGCACTTATTTCAATATAATTAGATGAAGAAATTAAGAACTCAAATATGTTGAATGGAAAGCAGATTAGAAATAAAATCATTTAAATATGTTTTCTGTCATTACAAGAACTGCACTAGACACTTGCCTTGAGATCAGAATCCATACATAACACTATAATATGGGTTTGGTCAGGTGAAGCTGAAGCAAATTTCCCTGGAGCTCTCCAACCTGAAAGAAAGGGCTTCCTATTGTGTTAATCAATTTGCAGCAATCCTTATTAACTGGATGAAGACAACTCATGACTTCCCATAAAAACTGATGCAGTGATGTTCAGTTACGACTCTGAACTACATAATTCTGCAAAAATACATTAAATTAGATGGAAGATGGAAGTAAGTGATAAATAATAACACAACATAAAGTTTGGTCTACTTCACATATTTTCACGTGCAGTACTAACTGTAAATAGGAAAGTATCCAGGTTATCAAACATAGAAAGAAAATCTTGCTTATGCAACCCAACCTAGTAATTACATATTGCATTTCCATAGTTACAGTTTTTGCCAACCAGAGAAAAGGCAGCTGTCATATGAGTGACAGGCTGAGTCAATGGGCTGAGGCCAATGGGATGTTGTTTAACAAGACCAAGTGCAGGGTCCTACACTTTGGCCACAGTAACCCCCTGCAGCTACAGGCTGGGGGATGAGTGGCTGGAGAGCAGCCTGGCAGAGAGGGACCTGGGAGTACTGGTTGATTACCAGCTGAACATGAGCCAGCAGTGTGCCCAGGGGGCACGGAAGGCCAATGGCATCTTGGCCTGTATCAGGAAGAGTGTGGCCAGCAGGTCTAGGGATGTAATTCTGCCCCTGTGCTCGGCACTGGTGGGTCTCCCCTCGAGTACTGTGTGCAGTTCTGGGCCCTGCACTTCAAGAAGGATATTGAGGTGCTGGAGCGGGTCCAGAGGAGAGCGATGGGGCTGGGGAAGGGACTGGAGGGAAAGTCTTATGAGGAGAGGCTGAGGGAGCTGGGGCTGTTCAGCTTGGAGAAGAGGAGACTCAGGGGGGGACCTTATCACTCTCTACAGCTACCTGAAGGGAAGTTGTAGTCAGGCGGGGGCCGGGCTCTTCTCCCAGGCAACTGGTGACAGGATGAGAAGGCATGGCCTGAAGCTGTGCCAGGGGAGGTTTAGGTTGAGTATTGGAAACACTTCCTCACGGAAAGGGTGATTAGACACTGGAATGGCCTGCCCAGGGAGGTGGTGGAGTCGCCACCCCTGGAGGTGCTTAAGGAAAGACTGGATGTGGCGCTTAGTGACATGGTCCAGAGAGACCTTACTGTGGCCTTTCAGTAGTTAAAGGGGCCTTTTCAGAAAGATGGGGACAGACTTTTTAGCAGGGCCTGTTGTGATAAGACAAGGGGTGGTGCTTTTAAACAAAAAGGAGAGAGATTTAGACTAGAGAGAAGGAAGATATTTTTTACACTGAGGGTTGTGAGACCCTGGCCCAGGTTGCCCAGCAAGGTGGCAGATGCCCCATCCCTGGAACTATTCCAGGTGAGGTTGTTCGGGGCTCTGAGCAACCTGCTCTAGTTGCAGATGTCCCTGCTCCCTGCAGGGGAGTTGGACTAGATGACCTTGAAAGGTCCCTTCCAACCCAAACCATTCTGGGATTCTGTGCCCAGCAGCAGAAAACAGATTTGTGTTATATTCAAAGCTCAAGTACGGAGGACATGGAAGAGAAACTTCTGAGCTTAGCATGCACCAGGACTTTCTGCTGATGCCATTCTGAATAGAGTCCTATAAACTATGTTTATTTTCAAACTATACATGCTTTCATTCTTCAAATGCTTCCTTTTCTTTAGTACTAATTAACAAGGCTGTTGGGTAGAAGTGCATGTGCAATTGTCTGATGGTTAATATGACTTGAATATTGCCATGTTAAAGATGTGTCATTTTTAACTTTAGTCACTAGATGGCCTTTGAATTTGCAAAAGCTCCCAGAATGCCCTTAGAAACACTTTACTTTTAGATAGATTGTGAATTTTGAAATTCAAAATTTTTCACTTTAAGCTTTTCTTAAAGTTGTCTAGTTATTTGAGCTGGTAGCTTTAGTAGCTTTTTGCAATCTTTTGAGAAAGTAAAATGATTAAAAAAAGACAAAATAATGGTATAAATGAAAAAAAAAGAGGAAAAAACCTGTTCTGTTTACTTAGATTTTCTTTTTGCATAGGTCTTGCAGAAAGTGTCCTTTCAGTGGTCTTGAACAGTTGACATTTGTGGGACACTACAGAAGGAATACTTCACTTGGGGAAGCAGAGGGAGGGAAGCTGAAAAAATATTGCCCTCTCTGCTCTGAAGAAAAGGCATAATGCTGGTCCTTATGTATAGCAGAGTATGTGCTAAACATTCCTAGTTGCTGGGAGCTGCCTTGGAAGTAGCTGGAATTTCTGAGCTCCACTTAAGTTCTTTTAATTTGTGTTTCTTACATCTGTTACAGGGACAATACATATCCTTTTGCAATGCATCTCATGCTGTCACACACGTGTGGGGATCAGCACATCATTCTTCACACAGCCTTACATTACAGCAGTAGGTTCACAGGCAAACTGAAGCGCTAAGCATTGTCAGATGGTCAGATTTGGCCCATATAACTGCAACCTATTAATACCAAGCTTTTATGTACATAGCACTATTATGATTTGCCTCACCTCCTGCACAAGTTGTCTGTTTTCTCACAGCCTTCATCTAACTTGTAACTTCTACTTAGAGCATGATATAATATAAAATTATTATTGACAAACGTGCTTTAATAGAAATTGATGTATACACTGTGCTGCAAGCAGACATCTTGTCTGAAGCTATTTACAGCATATGATTTCATGATGGATTTATAAGTTTAAACAACAGGTTCCGTGTTCTGTGGTTTGTTTTGTTTGGTTGGTTGGGTTTTTTTGTTTTGTTTGTTTTGTTTTGGCTTGGTTAGTTTGTTTGTTTGGGTTTTTTTGGGTTTTTTGGGTTTTTTTTTTGCTTTTTGTGTTTGCCAGTAGTTCCGGAAAGATGTGTAAAGGTATTAAAGGCTGCTGAACTCTCACTAAAATCCTTGAGAAGTTAGATATATGCTTTGGATTTAGAAACCTAAATATGCTTTGTAAATCTATAAAATGTAAAAATCTTGCTGACAGTCACTTTCACTCTTTCATGGACCAGCAGCTGCATTTCCTGCCTCAAGCACTCAGGCAACAGCATCGGCACTCAGTCATTACTCTGGAGTGAGACACTATTCTTCCCCAGACCATGCAAGAAAGTGGTTGCCATTGAAATTATTAGCCAAGCTGAAACTAGCTAAGAGTCATCCGCCATGTAATTTTTCAGAGACAAACAGGAAGAGTGGTGAATCTGGGCATGTTTTGTATGTTACCCTTGTGCCCACCCTCTCTTCCTCTTGGTGGAACAGGAAACCATCTTCTGTTTGGTTTTTGGGGGGTTTTTCTTCTTCTTTTTCTTAAGGAATTAGAGAAAAAGATATAAGTCATCACTTATGCTGCATTTGAACCTAAAAGCCCCTAGTATAAGATCAGAGTTGTGAAAAGGTGCTGTGTGTATACCCAGCACTCTACATAATACTCTCAAGTTCTTACTGTGCAATTTGGAAGTTCTACAGATGGGAATCCAGGTGCAGTGTGATTAAGTGGATTGCCAAATCCCACTGGGAATCTGGAGCACATTTAGCAATGAAACTTCATGTATCCTGAGCCCTTGCCTGTGCTGCCTTTTTCAGCAAGCTCTGAGCTTTAAGCTATTGAAATGGTGCTTTGCTGAAACTTGGTTTTAAAAAATAATAGTTATCACAAAATGAAAGCCATAGTTCTTAAAAGTTAGTCTGAGACATATGAAGAATTAGGAATCTAAGTAATTTTTTTATCCTTATTTTTTCTGTGGTACAGGTATAGAATAGCTGTGGGGAGCCTTCACCATGTACAAAAATCCATGTCTGAAGTAGTGTAATTAATCTAGAAGTGCTAAATTTGTGTCTCTGAATTGATTAATCAAAATTGTAGTTGTGATGCGGTCACAGTCTAGGATCGACAGTGGGCATTTCCCTAAGCAATCTGTGGAACTGCTTTTCTCAGGTCAGACTCTTCATGTTCACACTTGCCTCTGGATGGTAATTCAGTTCCTCTCATTGTTTCCCAGGCTTTCATTTTTCAGCCTGCCCTGGGTGGCAGTGATGAATTACATCATCTCTTGAGGTCTGTTCCTCTCTTTCAACCTTGGTTATGTTGCAATGTATGTCCAAATGCTGGAATCTTCTATCATTTCTCTGCCAAAGGCAACATAGAAATCTTTTTTTTAAAAAAAAGCCAGTCAAAAAAATCAGGAAGTTCTTGTGAAAGAGCTCTCTGAAACTAATACAGTCCTTTTTCACCAACAGATCTCAAAAAATCTTCTATAAAACTTATCATGATCTCATTGTCAGAGCACAGGAGCTGTAGGCTTCAATTTCATCTTTTTATGCCACTAACTAGTGAGAATCCAAACTGAATGCTTTGATGCTTTTTTGTATTTTCATTGTCTGTTGCTTGTGTAATTTTGTTAGGCATACTGGACAGCAAGTGTCCAGTGGCTCGAGTGGCTGTTGTATTTTTAAATCTACTGATTTTTTGTGTCTGTTTCTTTTTCTTATGGTTTTGGTGTGTTTGGATTTTTTTTTTTTCCTACTTTCTCTACTTGTCTGCCTACTTTAAACTCTCTTACTTACTTGCTTTCTTTTCTTTCAAACCCATGAGGTGTAAATTCCATTGGAATCGGTGAGTTAAACATATCTGCTTAACAATATTTGCTGGACATGGATAGAATTGAGTATCTGTTTATATAATTTGCAGAACTGAGACCTCTTAGATTTGTTTGAGAAGACTTTGCACTCTGTATTGATTATGTCTGTTTTCCTTGGTTATTTTTTCTTTGTTTCTTACTGATTTATTAATTATGGAAGATGAATGCTGCATTTTCGTTTACATGTCACGTAGCTAACCATATACTAGCTAGGGAAGCAACTGAGAACTAAAGAGTATTTTTTGTGCAGACAGTCTTTCAAAAATAGCTCAACAACGACACATGAAAAACAGAATTCTGGAAGAGCTCACATTATGGGTACACAGTGATTGCTAAGCTCCTGTGAAAATCTGGCTACAAACACCACAATGAAACTTTTAGATGCTGATCCCCTGTGTGTAACTGCTGGTGCAACACAAATGTGTGTCAAGGAAGAGGAGGACAACCTGAACTCTGAAGAAACATTGACTTTTCAGCCTCTTAGGCAAGTTACGCAGGGGAGGAAACTTTACAGCACAGCTACAGTGACTTCCAGGAAGGCTCAGACTGCTGAATACTCTAGGCATTTTTGAGAGGCTCCATGTTATTAATAAGTAGAAGTGGCCCTATTCATTGTTTCTTGTTATTAACAACTACTTTGAAAAAATGTCTTTTTTATGCAAAAGTGTGTTTTGAACAATGATTATTTTGAAAACCATAGAGAAACTAGTTGTACTGCATCATATGGCTTCCCAACATAACCATCTACTTTTCTCTTTTTCTTAAACTTCTTTATAGGTATGTACTTTTGCATCATTGTCCTCTACTCCCAGTCACCAACTATTTCCTTTGTTGTCCTCATCCCCAATCAGCTGCTGAAACAAGGTTATGCTCTATGAGATATTTTAGTTCTGCAGGTGTTTTAAGGGTCAATGGAAAAAAAAAACCTCCCACGCTGGTGATGGGGATTTCCTCTGTAGCATTCATGGGCAGGGCTCTGGTAAATGCTCAGTCTGACAGACACAAATAACTCTCCTCCTTGCACCCACAGTGAGTTAGCAGAAGTTGTGTAGTAATAGTGTAGCACACCTACTGCTCTCCAGCGTACACAGCAACAGGTCCTACCAATCAGGTGTTATATCTGACTCTTGCTTTTCTCTGTTGTGTGTATTTTGTATTATAGCACAGCAACTTCCTGATTTTATGGTTCTGTGATTTTCACTGTGGTACTTATTGGAACCTACCTTTTGAAATTTGACAAAAGCAGTTAAGAGAGTGACTGTATTTTCTTGTTCCACATTAAAAGCCTCTGCCTCCAGAATTAAGTAAAAATCTGTCAGTATTTTAAAACTTGCTACTTGTAGTTCATCAGCTCTCATAATGCTCGGTAGAGGGCAGTGGTTACACAATACATACGCATTCTAACAAAATGCTACTTAGCACTTTTGAAGCATCAACTAATTCATTGCCATAACACTGGTAAAGTAGATTATAGTATTAGTTTTTGGAAGGTGAAGGCAAAGGATGCTGAAGTGACTTGTCCAGTGCCGCAGAGGTTGTGCCAGAGAGAGGACAGGATCTGACCAAAATCCATTTCTTGAAGCAGTTGATTAAAGTGAGGACTTAATACATACAGTTTCTAAGAAGACAAAGTCCTAAGTGTCTCAAGTCCTGCAGTTCTTGTATGAAGCTATTCTCTGAAACTACCCTTTATTCTTGGTTTCTTAAGCACTCTGGGCAAAATGCTACTATCACATCAGTGTATCTGTAATGACTTCGATCATACTTCTTCAGTGCAGCCGGCTTTCAACAGACTGTGTGCACGCATCCCTTATCATTTCAAGTTAGCACAGAAACCTCACAGGCCACGATTAGCTGGGGACGGAACCACTGCTGCTTTGCACCTTGCGTAGTCATTTTCATGGACTGCCTAAGAACTTTCCCACAATGTGTCTTTTCTTCAGAAACTGACAGCTTGTTCACCATGTATGCCTTTTTAGTGATTTTCCAGTTTGAGTCATTTGGGTGTTGAGGGTGGGGGATGCTGAAAAATCCCACTTTGACATTTTTTAAAGGAGATTTTATTGCTGGCTTGAAATGCTTTCTTCTTTCTGAAAAAAATACTAGACCACATTAAAAAGGGGGGGTTGAAAAAATTGAAGGCAGAATAAAACTGTTTGAAATTGTAGAAATAAAATGTTCCAGCTTAACATGATCCAAAGTATTTCTGAGGAATTATCATTGTGATGGTTTTATTCTTTTAGAAATCCCGAGTCCATTTGTAAATACCTGTTCCCTATCCTGCTTTGATGGCTGAGAAAGAAGTGTATGAAATGCAACCCAGAATGCTGTGTTCAAAAATCCTTTCAGTGCCATTCCTCGCTCTGCGTGGAGCACATTGTTTTGACTTTACAAGTTCTCTCGGGAATATTCTTTCCCAGCACAAGACTGGATGCATTGACTTGCTTGACATAGCATCACGTCTGAGGCATTTTTACAACAGGTTATTCTGCTTGGCGAATAGGATCGTGGAGGAAAAGAAAGGCCACAAACGTGTGACATGCCAGTCTTCCTGGAAGTGAATTTGAGGTGGAAGCCAGTTGCAAGTCATGTACTGTGAGTGAGACCTGAGAGGCCAATTTTATGTTTGCAGTAACCAGAAGAGCTAGTTAGTGACTTCATCTGGTGATTTAGTTCTAGGAGATTTAAACAATAGTGTTTCTAAGAAAAAGATGTTAGGAGCTCTTTTGCTTACAAGTGCAAGGTAGGAATCTTCTGGATTGCTTTCACTAGACTGAATTTTTGCACAAAGAACTTGGATGCCTCAGTGACTGAAGCTGAAGTGCTAGATCCAAGGTTTTAAAGAATTCCAAACTATTTGGGGGAATCTTGATTTTTTTTTCTCCCATAAAAACAGCTGACATGGAATTTACATGGCAGACCTGGGCATTCAATGCCCTGGAGACACCCTGGACCATCGCTCCCAGCTGCTGCTTCAGAACAGTATGGTTCTCCTGTGCTATAGGGGGACATCTCAGATACCTTAAAGCATCTCAAATAGCTCCAGATGTGTGGGTGGCCAACTAAATTAAGTCCACACTGGTTTTCCTGAACACTACTAGGAAAGAAAAATCTTCAAAGACATCCTGCGGCAGATGTATGAAACAGAGGCACACCGAAGCAGTGGCACTCAGAATCACTATATTTCACTTGAAAAATCTTTGAGCTTGCACAGATTCAACTGTCAACACTACATGTTTCTTACTGTTGGCACCAAGAGCTGCTAGCATGATAACAAGGAAGTGTATGAACAAGAGAGATGTCATGGTTACAGAAAGAAAGCTTGATGACGACAGCATAACCACAGAGCAGTTTTGTATGTTGCCCAGTGGTAGCCTGGCTCTTAGTTGTTTAGCAGCAACAGTCTGGTTTAGCAGCTCCTCAGAGAAAACACAGAAAAGCTAGACAGCATGATCCAAAAACAAAAAACCAAAGGGGTATTTTTTTAACCTCAGTTTCTTCTGCTTTATCACATACATAACCGCAGCACATTTTTGCATCTTCTTTGCCGGTTCCCGGGAGAGCAGCTGCTTTACCCTAGTGTGAGCTTTCTTATTGTCCTGGTACTTTTAGCTTCTCTCTGCCCATCTCTCTTCTCTTTCAGAGCTACATTCTTCCCACATGTTATGAATATACCAACTTCTATCAAACCTTTCTAACAGACAGTCTAGACAAGTCTTCCATCTTGCATCATCTCTCATGCTTGGTTTTTGGTTCGCATTTGACCATTTATAATGCTTTAATCTTTTCTTCTAGTTTTGCAAATTCTTATCAATAAGATGCCTCACAGTGTATAATGTATTCTAGTATCCCCAGTTTTATATTTATTATCCGAGTTAGATACAGGATTATAAAATTTTGCAAGTTAATATGGGGCTTCTTGTGATCTCCCTCGTGTTGCTCAGACCAGAAAGAAAATTTGTTACTTCCTCGGCCAATTATTTAGTGATTCCAGAATTCAGGAATAACTTTGTGCTGCAAAAAAAAGTTGCCATATTGGCGGATTGGATTGTTTTGGGTTTCATCTTCATGCATTATCTCTTTGAAATCATATTAGTACCTTCTTTTTTCTTTAGTTCTAGTACCTTCTTTTTTTGTTGTTTTTGTTTTGTTTTGTTTTGTTTTGTTTTTTGTTTAGTTTTGTCCATCTCTGCTTCATCTTTCAGCAAATACTGTCAGAATTTTCTGTTGTGCTACCTTAGATAAATAGAATTCTTTTCTCTATCTCTTTAAGGAACTTCCTCTTTGAATTTCACATTAAAACTTAGCATCAGAATTAACAAAAGGCTTTAGTTTTCCAAGACGTGGCACATGCTGTCTTAGTCCACTGATGTACTTGAGCTAGAATTTAAGTTGCTATGTCTAAGCGGTGCTAATACATGTAAATACATTCATAATAAATTCTAGGGGAAATCTAGATAAATTTAGAATCATTTGGGAAATCATTTCTGGTTTAGGCCATGAGAAGTTATGTCTGTTTGCCTAAAGTCTGCTCCCTAAATTCCGTATTTGAAGCTGGAACCTAAATATGAACTAAATCTCAATCACATTTCTGAAGATTTCCTTGTTTTTTGTGCTCTGCGTGAACTCCATGATCCCATTTTTTCTTTGAGATTACATGTTGCTTGTAGTCACGAGTAGCCTACAGATTCAACCTAAACAACTGGAAAAAAGAAGTCACTGAAGATCTCACTTTTGCCATGTCTAACCAAAGATTTTTTGTCAGATTATCAACTAGAGCATCATAAAGTTGTTGCACTGATCGTAAAGAAGCTATGTCCGTTAATAATTTCTAAGGATTACTCATTGTGTTATGAAGAATTTTTACCCCATCTGTCTTTGATAAACACTAGCTATTTTATAACTCATCTGTTAGTCGCATCCAAGCCTATAGTCATTTAATTTACCCTTTCTCTACCCTTCCCCCTCTCCCCCCTTCCCCCTTTAACTTTTTCCTTTAGCATTCCAAATATCTCTGGATACACTGGCAAGGTTCATTGGTCAGCAACTCACCCAGCAAATTCCAATCTTCCATCAACAAGCCCATCAATAATTACACAAATGCATGGGCAGGTGCGAGGTATATTTCCTAGCTTGTTCAGAAAGATTATACGGAAAATCCTAATTGAATTTATTTAGTTAAAGAAAAATTAAATGTTAAGCATGACATTCTGTTGCCTTAAAAAATACAGAACAGTTGAAGTTGGATCCCAGCAGATTATTGTCATGCTAAACTGAAACTCTTTTGATGTTTAGGAATTGTTATGGAACATCCTAAATTATGTATTGGGAAGATGCCTTAACACTGAGGTAAATAAAGATTTCTGAATGTGGATTATTTCTAAGTGAGAAGTTTTTTCTTCAGCTACAGTCATCAAGTTATCACTAAGTCATGGTGTAAGTGACTTTTTTTTTTTTGTTCGATTGATTGATCTGTTTGTGTTTTGAAAGAGGCCTGTGAACGTCAAAGTTAAAAATTTCCAAAAGAAAGCTGCATTGCATTGTTACCAAATTGGTGTTGGCAGACTTGTGAAATGGGTATTTGTTATACAAAAATAGCTGTTAAAAATGGGTGGGTTTATTTAGAATGCAGTGAGAGGCATAATCCTGCTGTGCCTCCACACGGATCACTGATGCACCCAGGACCCTGTGACTATGAAGTCATCATAGCCCCACGTCACTATGGTGGCTACCTTATGAAGTGAGTTAGTAGTCTTTATCTTCTCTTGCTCTTTCATACAAAGCTTGTTAAAACTATGGGTCATTGTAAGTATTTAGGTGTCTAACTTGTTGGTTTTAAAAGAGCTGGACACTTCAGAACAGCTATAAAAACCTTTTCCTTTTGTTACCACAAAGAACTCCTGACATTGGCCTTTCTCCCAATAGCTTCAGAATAGCTTAATAATTATCTGTTTCCCCTCTCTCCTTTATGATTTTGTGCTTTAGGTTCTGATTTCTTGTTACCCATAATGATCTAGGACATGGTGACACTATCCCAAGTTTCCACATTTTCCGGAGAAATTTATGTTCCATTAAACTCTAATTGACCTTAGGATTCTGTTCACAACACATCACACTTCTTTTTCAGTACTGCCCATGAAGAATACACAGAAAAGATTTGAGGAGCTTTAGGATTCTTTAAAGAATTCACCTTGTCAAATGTTCCACTGTTGTGCAAAATGCACTGACTTCCATTTCTGCTGCCCTCCATCCATTCACCTCTGCTCTTTTTCTCTTGTGGCTATCCTTAGAAAATAGGCAGTCACCTGTAGTCACAGTTTGCTGTTGACAGGGAATGAAAGGATGCACCAGAGTCCAGAGTCTCTAAAAGGCTTATAAAGCTGAACTTGGAGCAGCCTCATGCAAGACTAACTTTCTTGTAAATGTCACAGACAAATAAAAAGGCAAATGCATCTTAGCAAAGATCATTGACAGACTTCAGACAGATACCAGATTTCGAGAGCAAAAAGACAGACACCACTGTGATCTAAGAAAGGAAAACACATCTGTTGTTTCTTTATACAGGTGTACTGTGGGTGTAGTTCATTGTGGATGAATTTCCTTAGTTTGTATTGGATAGCAAGGATGGGGTTCTTGTTCCGTGCTAATGGATACTTTCCAGAAACAGGACAGAATCCCCTGACTTTTTGGAGAAGGGTGTGTAGGAAACAGATAGCAAGCATACTTATACCCAGACACAGCAGACAAGAGTGGTACATTCCCCTGAGGGTAGTACCCCTGATTGCCAAATTGTAACAGTCCTATTTTACTTTCCCTGGGCCCATTTGTGGAGTTAGGAGTGGTTACTTACTTCAGATGGAGGATCGTAGCCCTCTATGAAACTGCTGTATAGAACTATCAGGGGTGCTTGAAATCCCCCAGTGTTAGTTAGTGATGCCCGTAAAAGAGAGACGCTTAACATTTAATTCCCTCCCTTTGTAAAATAAAGGATAAAAATCCTGCTGATTTCAGTGGTCATGAGTCAAGGTAGACTGTAGTGGAGAGGTGAGGAGAGGTTATTCCTGGAATCTGGTGTTAGACTGCCCCAGGTCACCTCCACACGCTTTTCATGTAGGACATGGTCTTATTCTTACTCTTTAAAATGGTGACACAACCCCCCCTCCCCCCGCCCTTTTTTTTTTTTTTCCTCTTTGATCATTCTCAAGCTATGTCTGTAATAATTCCTCATAAAATACCAAGTAATTGCATGTGGTGGATGTTTTTATAGCTGCTTTGTTTGACATGTCTGCAATATACAGACAGTCTCCTGAAGACAATTATGGGTAACAGAGGGAATCTCTTGTCTACTGCTAACATGGTCTAATAAATGTTCCTGTCAAAAGTATCAGCAATGCCAGATAGACCAGGCAGCATGCAACCACTTCTGCACTGGATTTCTATTGCATGGAGATTCCACAGCATGTGGGGCAAAATCCTTTATACCTGTTTTAAGCATTCTGAACTCAACAGGACTTTATAGGATATAGAACAGAAAACCAGTTTCTTCATCTTTGAATATGAATAGTCTTTTTATATGCCAAGCTTTAATGATGTGCTTTTATTCCAGGTAATCCCAAAGTGAAGTCAGAAAATTAGGTTTCGAAGTACTTTAGCTCAATCAAATTCTGGCAGCATTGTTTAGCTTTTGCATAGGAATGAATGTTTTATGTGTTGATTTGTGTTTTGTTTTGTGTTTAAGTAAGCTGTCCATTGTGACCCTGAAAACACAAATCCATTTGCACCACGAGTTGTATGGATATTCATTGGCCTCATCACAGTTAATATAAGATAGTGCTAGATTTAGTTTGATGTTTGAGAGAGGGGTTGCACCCTTTCAGCAAGTTGCTTGGAGATTTCAAAAATGATCTTTATGTCAAAAGAAAACCTTTTTTGTTCGTAGAGTGAGTGAACGTAAGGCTCTGTGGTCAGTTCTGTGTCAGCCCTGCTTTTCATTAGGTGTTTTGCATCAGAGGGGCTACCCTAACTTGAATTGTAGGTAAAAGATTATTTATAGTGCCTCTTCCTCTAAAATATTAGAAGATTATCAGAAGTCTGGCATAAATTGTTCTCTCCCAGACTGTCCCCAGTGTATTTTCTAATGCCCATCGCAATATTCTGTACCATGAGGACAGGGCATCTGAAGCAGGTATGCCATGGTGCCAGAAAAGTGTTTTTTCTAGGCTTGAAAGCCAAACCTCCAGCATCACCTGCAAGCACCACAGGGCCTTATGTACTTTCATGTATTCAGCATGCTCATGGCAGTTCTCCACAGATAGTGTGTAGGTTTAGTTGTGAAGCAACTTTGTGTCCAAGAAAGGCTGAAAAGCAAGAGGCAGAACGTGCCTCTCTTACAGCTGCTGTCTTTCAGCGCATTACATCTGTCCAGCAAATAAGATTTAAAACTTAGGAAGGTTCGCCACTCTCGTTCTTAAGGGGGCTGATTCTAATACCATGGAATGTTGAAAATTGTTAATATTCTCTGAGGCCAATGGGCAGAACTGTTTATGAAGAAAGCAGGGAGAGGGAAGAAGAGGGAGTGCTTAGCAATGTAAGAACATGTTATAAAAGTATTTTTTTCTCAGTCTTTGTGTGACTGCAGATACATAGCAAAACATGGAAAAAAATCCTCATCTCAATATAATCACCAGGGACCTTTTTCTCAAGTGGTGACTCCAGTTATTCCTCAGAATTCTTTCAACAAGACAGAATGAGAAACTATTACAGTTTAGAAAGTGCCAGTCCTTTTTACCTGTGTAACTGAGAGCCTCGGTGTCTGACAGGGAGGAGGAAGGAAACGTGTGAAGATGTGTGGATACTTTAAACACGGAACAGAAATAAAATAAGATAGAAGTGGGTGTTTGTGGTAGTCCTCATCACATTATTCTCATATTTATGACTTACTATTGTTGACAGTTAAAACCATATTAAAAACAAGAGGAGCTGTAAGCCAAAGGCTTGAAGCTTGTTCTCTGTACTGGATTGCCTTGTTAACTAAGGTTGAAAATGATGCTGTAGCTGTTTCATCCATCGACGTAAACATTTTATGTGTGTATATATATACACATACACAAGTGGACACAGTATGTAAATGTATTATTAACAAAGCAATTATTACAGAGCAGCAGCCTTTCTCACCAGCTGTCTTAAGTGTGCCTTGCAAAGATGGTTAAATGTCACAGAGTGTGATTTTGATCTTTGCTTGTACTGGCTCTCTGCACAGTAGTGAATAAAAGGAGCCAGGTTATATTTTCTGGTCTGAGGGCTAATTAAGACTGTGTGGCTTTCATCCAAGCTTAAATTCTTTTATACTTAAATTGAAAATGGTTAATTAGGGACAATGGAGTGCCAGTATTTCAGTCTTTGTCTTGGCACTTTGATTTTCTGATGTTGGTGTAGACAACACGAGGAAGTTGCATCCCTGAGAAAGAGAAGACCAAATGCAAATGTGTAGGTCAGGGAGTTCTTAGTGTACTCTAAGGGCCAAAATAGTCCAAACAGTTTATTCTAATTTGGGCAGCCTGACAGCTTGCTCAGAAGTTTCTGTCCTGAGGCCTGTGGTATTATCCAAATCACCTCTGTTACTTCTCCTGCTGTCTTTTCTCCAGCACAGGCTTTCTCCAGGTTTTCGAGGTACGTGTGTGTGTAACAGGTTTGTAAGAAACAGCTTTCCCATAGCCGCTTAAGGGCTTTCTGTGAGGGATTTTAAAATGCACCAATGGTGAAAGGCCTTTTTAAGAGCAGTCTGAAGACTCACTGGAAAATACTGAAAGGTAGGGAACATAAACCACAGAGCCAGAAGACAGCAAATCTGCAGAAAGAATTAACATCCCTTAACAAAGGAGTTAGATCCTCAGCAACAATAATGGGAACGGAGCATCCAAATCCCTGACACTGCTGTGCAAATCTCAGGCATAGAGGATATACAGGTTCCTAGGGAATGTGAAATGACAGCCAGGCAAGACAAGCACTAAGTTATACCATTTCTCCTAATAAGGCTGTAGCAGATTGTCTATCCTAAAGTGGAACAGAGAGATTCCAGTTCTTGAAATGTTTGACCTAACACAGAAACTATGTAATTTCTAGCTTTCTATATTTTCTTCATGCACAGATCACTGTTTCTAGATTTTTAAAAAGAGATGCTCTCATCTGATCAGTTTTTCTGTATGCATTAAACTAGAACTTACATGTAGACATGCAAAATTAAAGTATATGTACCAGTACAGGAACAATGCAACCTGCCTTTACCTTTTGGGCTTGTCCATTTTGCAGTTACACAGGTATACAAGTCAGTGACTATTTTAGATGAAAATATAGTGTCTCTTGCAAATTTGACTTATGTCCTATTGAATTATTATATAACATATAAAAATATTTGCAAATTTGATACTGGTTATGAAGGCTATGTTGTTATATGCTTGAGGAGGATTCCAATTAAATCTTTCAGAGTCTCAACTCTGCAGTGCAGAGAGAGTGACCTGAGTTTGGTAAGACTGTAGGAACTGTTTTTGTGCAGTGCAGTGCGGCATCACAGGCTGTATCTTGAACAGAAACTTAAATTCCATTCAGACTAGCAGATGAAAACTGATTACCTTTTTAAACCAGCAGTGGGCTGAGAACAGTGACTGCAAAGACAGTTGCCATCGCTTGAGTAAGTTCAGATTGGTTGCTTTATATATAAAAACGTTTTACACATGACATAATTAAAGCAAAATAATCTAAGGAGATAGGAGCTATATTTTAATTGGAGCAGGTTCTCAGCTGAATAACTCAGCATAGTTTCCTCTGACTTTACAGACTGATTAAGAGCCAGAATCTCTACATCTAGTGAGTGAAAGCTGCGTGTTAGAAATCCTCTAGATAAAATTGTAAAAAAATGTAAGGATGACTTACACTCCTCCATATTGCTGGATCAAGCTGAGGACATTTATAAATAAATAAAGAGTGGGGAGGAAAGGTATTTCTGAAAGTTAGTTTCTAGCTACTTCCAGTTTCTCTGAAAATTCCAACAAACAACAAACTGATGGGTGTAAAGAGCAAATAGAAGGCAAACACTTGTATCCAAACTATAAAGAAATCCCTTGTTTCACTTAAAATAGACTAATTAAAACAAGAAAAAGCATGTTTTCAAACTGGTTTTACCATTAGAAGTTCTTACAATTTTCACAAATCTGTATTTTGATCCTAAATTTATAAGATAGTATACCTTGAAGCCTCGAGGAGGGAACCTTTACATATATTGAAGAACTTACAAATTTATAATTAAAATACAGGTATGTGACATGCTTATTATAAGACATATCCCTGTTTCTACTGGGTGCTATAATATTGCTCTTGGTAGTAAAGACAGAGGGGGATTCTTGCCATCTTGTCGATACTATAAATAGCACCACTCAATTTAATCTGAACCCTTCTAGATTCATGTGATTCATAGTATAGTGAACTGACTATTGCTATTTTAAATTTTTCTGACTCTCCTACACAATCCTAAGAGAAGCACCACCCACCCACCCCTTACCCCCCCTACCCCCACCCAAATATTCTTTCACTTGATACTGTGGCATATGATATGAACTCTTATGATATGAAGTATATGAAAGAGGGTTGCTATTAAAACATCTCGAGTTTGCCTCCAGTTGGAAACCAGTGAACAAATACTTCAGTTCATGGGACAACTGCTTTCCATCTGTTGAACGCCTTGCTGAATCATAGACGCTGTTAATCTATACATGGTGTTCATAAAACAGTGAAATTTCAAGTCACTAAAAATCATTTTTGGATCTGTTCCTTTGAGTTATAGCTTCAACACATTAGATGAACAGGAACAGAGTAGGCTTCCGGTGTGTAGTAAAACCACTGAAAAACAATGCTGCCGTGAGAGAAATGGTTTCCTGGGTAGAAATTAGTTGGTTTTCCTTCTACAATCTTCTAAAGGCTTCAGAACGTATAGCCTTCTAAAGCACAGCCTTTACACTACACAAAAAGCCACTACATTTACAGCTTGTTTCACAGAATTTCTCTTTTTGTTACCAGAAGCTCTGGAAGTTAAACTATTTGAAGTCATTTTGTCTAAAGGAGTTGTTAGCACAGTGACTGTGCTTTTAATGTGATCACTTCAATGTACATAGTAAATAAACATGTCTTAGATTATTCTATTTTTTTCTAAATATCTCTAAATAATATTTTTGTATGCATAGCTACTAAACCCCTTCAAACACCTTTTTGCATTATGTTGAATAGATTGATCATAAAGATCATTTTGACGTGGAAAAATAGGCTACAATAGAACAATTATTATAACTCTAGCTAAAGTTCATATTTTTTTAAACTAGATTCTTTTCCTTTCAGAAATATGCATTTTTAAAAATTGGTTTCCTTTGGTTTGTTTGTTATTTTATTCCTAATGCTTCTCATCTGCCATCTAGTAAAGGTCATAGAAATATTAATGCACTTCCAAAGCAAGAGGACCAAAGAGCTTTGCTTTCAACATAGCTTAGAGTATGGGGATGCAAATTGCAAAAAATCAGTGGCCTGTATCTTCTCACAGAATTATTTAGTTATGTGAAAGAGAAATGTCTGTTGGGTAAACAATACACATAAACAACTTCATGGTAGGAAAATAATATGATATAAGAGGCTGTGGTGATCCTAGCCTGAAATCTTGAAAATGACTGGAGAAAATAAGGTACTTATAGAGGAGACAGAAACAAAAACCATATAATAACTGGAAACTTTGTTTTCTTTCACTGTAGATGGAAGCATTTTTTATTTAATAAAATGTAATCAAAAACAGTAAAAGATCATGACCAGGTAGAGCATTTGTGTTGCTTTCAAGAATTAGTATGATTTACTTGGAGAAATTTGGCAGAGGAGAAGAGAAAACAAAGTTTAAGTGGGATATTGCCCTTCACTGGTGTCTAAAAGCTCCTTGTTTTGGATCTCGGCATCTCTCAGACACTGTTGTCTTTTCTGTCCCCCCAGCCATGCAGGACTTGAGAGACTTGGCTTACACTTCAGAACAGAACCTGTCTTTTCCCCAGTGTGCAGGAATTCAAAGCAGCCCTGAAAAGTGTGTATCAAGCCATCCCAGAGGGGATTGCTCCCAAATTACGACCTATCTCATGCTAAGGCAGGGCAGCTGCTTATCATCTCATCCATGGACTGTTTGTACTTAGAAAATGTAATTTCTGCCTTTGTAGTGAGTGAGGAAACTCCTTCCCTTGCAAATACTGTTGAGTGACATTTAATGATGGTAAGAACTTAAGACTTCACCTCGTATCTTCTCTGAAAAACAACAGGTCTGACATCAGCCTGAAGAAATGTCTCACTAAAGGCTGAGAAGTGAAATAACCACCCAAATCATCCCCTCATTTACCAAATTTGATTTTTTGGGTGGTTTCTTAGAAAAATAGGAATCAGGCCTAAGTGTAGTTGCTTATAGGACCAGACAAAGCTGTTGCTGTGTGCTCATTACTTAGTCTAGTAATGAGCATATGTAGTAAGTTTATGACATGTATTTATATACACCTGTAGGCTCTAGAAGTCAGAGGCCTTTAGGCGCCCACGTTCCAGTGACTGATGGTTTCATTTGCCTGTGCGTGCAACTGTGGAGCATTACTAACTCAGCAGCTGGGTAACATTAGGGCACTGTAAGGGTGTTCCTTTTACCATGACTTACACTGCAAGCCTCTGACTGTGTCCTATCTCTGCTGACATTAAAATGAAAATAATCAGGTCCCATCTTTTGATAAAAGACATTGTATAGCTCCTTGTTGCTACTCTCCATGAAACAAATCTGTATGTGTAAATTATATATGCACTCATTAGTTTAGGATTTTGCTGTGAATTTCTTCAGCATTTTCACAGCTGGAATACAAAATGAAATTTCCAGGACTTCCTAATAAAGATCTAAACCACGCAAGTAGCATTATGAAAGAATTCAATGGAACTATTCACTTGAATAAAATCACATTTGTGCAGCTTCTCTCCTCTTTGATGTGGCCCTTTGATTCACAAAATCATCCTTATATAACAAAGTACTTACAAAACTGAGCACAGGCGTGTTGGTGGCTCTCAATTTTAGAACAGCACACACCTGAATCCCGTGATGTAAACTTTCTCGTTTCTATCAATGACCATTAAAAACCCTATAGATCACTCATTCAACACTACTTAAACACTTAACTATTTCACTGGTGATAGGAAGTCTAACAATATGCAAAAATTGCACTAATTCAGTAAAGCAAGCATTTATCTATTAAATCCAGACATTTTCTTCAACAAGAACTTTTGAGCATTCAGTAAGTCCATTACTTTAAGTTTAAAAACAAAACAAAACAAAACAAAAAAACCCAAAACCAACACATTCTTAGACTTTCTCCATAAAAGCTGAAGTTGTTTCTTACAGGACCTCTATGGTTTTTGAAGAAAGAATGTTCAATGTATTCTGCACAGGGTAAATGTAAAACTCTCAGCTGATAAAATTACCAGCAGCTTTCTATCATGTTCAGTTCACCAGTGACTGCCAGTCAGTTCATGATAAAAAGGCTACACAAGATCGGAAATAAGAGCAGTCCAGTTAGTTAACCAGACACAGTCCTGAGAGCTACGGCTTTCCAGTTTAACGACACCATGCTCTCAGGTCTCTTAACCTTTATCTCCTCCTCACTCAAACTCTTTCATTATGGGGATAAGAGCACCTTGCTTTGTAAAGAAGTAAAAAAATCAAGGAGGAAAGGGGATAGACAAAAGTGCACTTAGTATTAATTGTTCTGTATTGAAATCAAAATGTGAGCTAATTTCTTTTCCTGCAGGCTCTAGCTGCAGCTCTACCTATTTCTGTTTGTCTAATTCCAGACCAAACCTGAAGAGCTGGAAGTGTGAAATCTCACAGAACTTCCTAGGCTCACTTCCATTTTTATTATTTTTTGGTGACAGCCTTGTGTGGGACAATTAAATAATTTGTGTAAGCAGTCACCCCAATCAAAATATTTTCCATTTAATTAGCAGATCAGATATCAATGAAAAAAGCATATAATCATATTAGCCACCGTCAGTTAGACACAGTAAATATGCTAGTATATACACATCTCAAATAATGACACAGACAGCAGGATGTAAATCAAAGTAATTTACACTTAAAATAATTAAGAATAAAGGCAAAATGGCTAGAAGGACTGAAGATTTCATAGAAGGCAAACCACATCACAAATATAAGTGATTAAAAAGAAAAGTCTTTATGACAGCCTTGATAAAGCTGCAAAAATGCAAGGTAACTCAAACTCTTTACCTTGCTGGTAAACTGGACAAGCTCCAAGCTAAAGAAAGTAATATAAAAAAAAAATGCAGAAGTGTCTAATTACTTCAGTGCTATGTAAATGAGGCTGCAGCTTTCTAATGACTAGAGATTAGGTGCATGGAAGGCGATATGTGCCTAAAGCAGAAGTCAAGGGGGATTTAATTACTCATATCAAAAACAGATTAATTATCCTGCCCACAATATACATCAAGCTGCACAACTGCCAGTGCATCCTGAAGCTGACACTTGAGCCTGAAGGTTCCCTAGACACTGAGGCTGCATCCACAGTGGTGAATTAGAACACATCAAGGACCACTTGATGGCACTTGGGTCAAGGAATGGCAACATCCGTACTGTTAACTAAATGAGACTCTGAAACAGGGATGCCCCACATGAGAATAATTGGTAAACTCCTGCCAATTTCCAAATTTATGTCTGTGATGTTTTTGAGTGGGTGAAGAATGCTGTTCAGCATGTACCAGAAATAGGCCAGACACCATGCTAAAAATCTGATAGTGTAACCGGTCCAGTTGTATAGCCAGGAACAGGCCCTGGTGGTGTTTAATTTGCTCACACAGACACAGCTGCAGAAATTTGCTCAGAGCTTGCACAGAATTACCTGGCATAGTGCATAATAACTCGGATCAAGTTCCAGAAACTAACAATACCAACAAAAAACCAGTTTCCCCAAGCAACCTGTCCCCTGTGAATTAGGATATGTCCTTGGAAAGAAGAGCTATGGGTAGGATTCCTAACTGCGATGGGAATAAGATGGCTGTAAGCCTTAGAAAAGAATCACCGAGTCCTAGAAAAACGTACATTGGAGAGGAGCTCTGGAGATTGTCTATATGCACGCCTTGTTCAAAATGTGGCCAATGGTGAAAGCAAAGCATGTCACTCAGGGCCTTGCCCAGCTGGATTACGAAAAATCTCCAAGAATGGACACTCCACAGCCTCTCCAGGCAACACATTCAAGTGCTTACCGACTCTTTCTGTGAGCATCTTTTCTTTTTCTTGTCTTTGTTACGGTTTGTGACCATTGCCTCATGTCACTTGGCATTTCACCTTACAGAAATATCCGGCTCTGCGTCTTCTGTAACCTCCCTTTGGTTAGTTGAAGACTACAGTTACACCCTCCCTTTTTTTCAGGCTACAGTAACCTAGGTTTCCTAGTCCTTAGATGATGTGCTCCAGCCCCACAACCATCTCTGTGGCCCTCCTCTAGACGCTCTTCAATTTGTGAGTAGTAACCTCCCGTATCTCCAAGCAGCTTATGGTTTATCTGACCTTATTGGATCCTTTAAGACAGGAGACTTAAATGAGACAATGTAGGAAAGAGGGAGGAAAGAAGATAAAGTATCTACCCCGGTTGTTATTCATTAGAAAGTCTCTTGTAGACTTTTTTACGTTGTAAAAGTTATACTCCGCTGTAAACAATAGACACAGTAAATACACTGGTGTGCATATGGGCATGTGTGTATACATAGAGATACATATTTGTGTATCTCCCACAGGCTGAGTTAAAGTTACATACCAAGTGTTTCAGACAGCCCACCTGCAGGTTTTCACCTGTGCCTGCAGTCCCTGCATCTCCTTAGGCACTTTCCCACATTCCCATTGTCTAGAGAGATGTGGTTTCCTCTATGAGATGGGGATACCCCAAAATTTGACCCTGCGCTACCTTTAAGGCATTTATGCTTTTTTCTGTTTTGGCCTTGAGTGACTGCTCATTATAAAAGAATTTACTTACATATTCATTTTTGCACCTCCTTGGGAGCAATATGTTACCTTGCAACCCTAAACCCCCTTCCCAAGAGGCAGTTGTGCAGCCTGGATGCTATTTTTCAGCCCGGGACAGGGTATCAATTGACGTGCAACAACTAACCTGCTTCCATACACCTCTCACTGGTGGTGTGCTGCGAATTTCCTTTATATCATCTACTCTTCACTCTAATTTACCTTTCAAGTGGGCTAATGAAATGCAGTTCTACAGTCCAGCTGTATATATATAAAGAAAAACAACCCCACCACCCCAATTCTGGAGTACTGAATAGCAGAGAAAAAGAATCTAATATGACAGACACAGGCTCCCATCATATTTGTAAAACTTTCCCAAGAAGGAATTCCTGTCAACTTTCAAAGGTTCCTCATCTATCCAGACATTTCAGTTAGAGCTGTGTTTTTGTGTATAATAAATTGCTTCTAGTTGGCTGAAAATCATTTTTTAGCTCTTATCTCTGTGATCGGTTACCTCTGCTGTTCTTTAATGGCCTCCACCTCATTATGCAACTAGTCATTAAAAGCTTAGTATCCAGTACAATGGTAGCTTATGTAAAGTGATCTATGAGAGCTTTATATAGGCTTACCAGCCGCAGCCTTAATTTTACTCATTCGTCTTAATTTTTTGTAATCATTTTTTGTAAAAAGGGTATAATGTCAGGCATGCTTCCCTGCTACTGACAGATCCAATCTAGCAGATAATTACCATAAGGAAATTGATGCTTTAGTGTGCAGGGGAGAATTTAATTTACTCAGACATCCTACAGTACAATGCATTCCAAAAGATATGAGGATTTAAGTTTTTAAGAAATTAAATTTCACTATTTAACATGATTACTTATGTTGAACATCATTAACTAGCACTTTTTTTAACTGTTTGATATAATTACGAGAACAGTTATTTGGTCTGAAATCCAAAGTCATCTTTAAATAAGGGTTAAGGATCCATGAAGTACAAAGAAAGAAGGTTGCATTCTTTCTCTCTCCCTCTCCAACACCAGCCTTCCAGCAACAGCAGTAAAAAATCTATAGAGATTAACTGAGCCAATGCATGAACTATAGAGCTTTTTCCAATGATGTTTTAATAGCTCCTTTGTTATCAGCCCATTCCACCTCTACTCCATCAGTCAGGAAAGCCTCTTTAGTCCTACTCACAAATACAAATTGCTTATAATGTTTCAAAAATGATAGGACCATGAAGGAATTGATGAGATCCCAATTAAGTAAGATGATTAACTTATGTTTAATTTGAGGCATATGATTACTGCAGGAGAAATCCATAGGATTTAGAATTAGGTTAATTTATTTAATATCTAGAAAATTGTTTCTTTTCCATAAAAGCACTGTTTCTACCCTTGAGCATATATGCCTTGCAAGCAGAACACACAGAGCACAACCAGGAAGGCCCAAAAGGTTGGGTCTTTTGAAAAAAACCCCAAATTTTTAAATCCTGAAAAGTCTTCCTCTATGAAGTCCAGAAACTTGGCTTTGATTACTGAACTTCCTTATTAATAATACCAGAGAATGAGAGCAACAGAATTTTGTAAGACTGCTCTTTTTTCTTCTGTGTTTGTTTGAAGTTTTGCTAAATATCTTAAAACATGTTTTCCTTCTTTCCATTTGTAATGAGGTTGTACAGTCAGAGAACAAAAAATACAGAACTGTCAGGAATGTATGACAAGTATCTGTGAGTTGCAGGACCTATCAATAGAATTTGAGTAGCATATGCAGGTGCCTCATCTTCATAACTGTTTCACAAACAGAGCTGATGCTGATTTAAAATATTCTCTTAGGACACATTTTTCATTCTGGATCCTCTCCAAGGATATTAAGCCCCTATCACATGACATTCTAGAAATTATGCTGGCCAGAACCTTGACTGACATCTCATTAGGAGAGCAGTCAGGACGGGGGGGTCTTTCCTTTAGTTTGGAACTGGAGAAAGGCCATGGGCTTCTGACCACCCATGATCTGATAAACATTTCTAGAAGGGCAGAGGACTTCTGATCAGTGTTTTCTCTTATTCGTTTTTTATTTCAGTAAAATACATTAAAAACAAAGAAATAGTTATTTCAGTAGGGATAGGATAAGGCCAACCATTTGTGCTTCAGGTAATCTACTCAAAAATAGCTTCTCTCTGTCTTTTCTTAAAACAGCTTTATCAAAGACTTATAACATTTTCTACCTTAGACAGTCTGGATGGGAGCGTGGCGAGTGCTTGACATCCTGGCTGTGCCTTTGCTGGTCACTGCATTGTCGGCTCTCAAACATGTGATTCTCTATAGGCACCTTACAAACATATGTATATTGTATCTGTATGGAACACTGCACACTTACATATACTTATACATATTTTTTAATATATAGAAGTATAAACATATATCTCAAGTATAATAGTGTAAAATGTATATACTTTACGCACTCTTTATAAAAAAGTATATAAACATGGACTTCAGCTGCTTACAAAGGCATGCACAGATGCATGTTGCTGTCGAGTCCAACCCAGCTGCCTTCAAGCCTAGGAAAAACTCTGCATTTGTACAAGACTCTTCTTACAATGATTTTTTTTAATCTCATCTCACACCGTCCCGAGAACTGTGAAAAAGCAGTGATGGCGGGTTTTTTATTCTGTTTTTGAGGTTTTTTGACACAAAGAAATGTGTTTTCCTTTCCCTTCATACTCAGAAGACAGTTTTACCTCACATTTCCAAAAAGCTGTACCTTCATGCAGAGGTCAGGCATGGAAATTTTTAACCTGAAGGATGAAAGTTTGAGCAAGCAGTTTAGGTGGGTGACTGAGATGAGTGGGTTAGAGTGGAAATTATTGTGCAACATTAAGAGAGTCATGTAGGGGGATGGTTTATTAATGAGAATATATAATAGGGCATGCTGTACCCTTTCAGCATATAAAAAACCTAACCTCCACTGAAAGATAATCAAAGACTATTTTTTAACCTGGTGGGTGCCCTTGTCTTCTGTCTTCCTTTTCTGGGGGTGGGAGGCCAAAAGAATGAGCAGTTTAACATCACTTTTTTTTAGTGAGAGATGGAAAAATGACATTCCCTATACCCACACAGAGCCAAGACCAGAGTCCCAGGGATTTCCCTGGGAGAGCAGAGCCTCACCTCTCTGCCTGAGGTATTTGGGCTCCTGATGTTAAGACATCAGAGTATCGTTCATGAATCAGTCCAGCAAAGTGAAAACCCATGGTCCAGGATACTCTTCAGCTAGAGCCCCGTGAGGCATAGTCTGTCGCTGCACACTGCGGGCAGCCAGGGGCACGGCTGGAGGGAGCACTGTTTTGGGTGGAAAATGGATTTGAAAGGCAGATTTGGAAACAATGAGAAAGAGAGCTGCCTCTTGCTCAGAGAAGAAGGTCAGACAGCTTCTCATCTTCCTTCTTTATAAGGAGACAGCAAATATTCTGGCTCTAGGATAAGCTCCCTCCCGGGCTAGAAATGGCAAGAATCCCTCCTGCCTGTCTGCTATGACGCACCCCTACATCTCACCCTGCCTTGTCCAGGCCCTTTGCCCACCCCTCTGCCCACCGGCAAGGGCTCCACTGCAGTCAGGCATCCAGCCTACCCTGCACCAGTGCCCCATAGTGAGCTCCAGCCCATGGGACCTGGCCTCCTTCTGTCCCAGGCTCCAGCAGGGCTGCCCCTCAGAGGTCTGTGCTCAGCTGGGTCAGGCACAGCCGCCACCAGGCCCTGGGTGCAAAGCCCAGATGCAGTCTGGGGGACAGCAGGTGAATCCCTGCCAGTCCTCGCTCGGGTGTGGTGGCACTGGAAAGCAGGGGGTGGGACGGTTCATCTCCAGCAGCACTGCTTTTCAGGCAGTCCTAAGGTACATGCTTTATATTGGTTATTTTAGAGTATGGGGCTGTGAAAAGGTGTCTTAAAAGTTAGTATTAAGTTAGTCTTCAAAAAAAAATTTAAATTGCCCTATAACAGATTTTTCCTTAAGGCTGTCTCTGAGTTAAACTAATTTCAATACTGGTTTTCTTGTCATTAAGTAAATGAGTTTGTGGCTTTTGATTTCATAACTATGGTTTTTTATAGCTGAGACTGTCTAAAATAATAAAGGATGGGTTGTTTGGGTTTTTTTTTTCTTCAGCTGTGAACATTGTGTATTTCCTGGAGCCTTCTGCAGCAGTCCTGCCAGGCGAGTGCAGGGCAGCACGCCATCTCTCAGAGCAGTGGAAGTCACTGGCCCCCTTTCTATGAATAATTATGCATTTGCTTATCTTCATCACATGAGATGCTCATTCCAGTAAATACATACATAATCAGGCCTAGCAAATGGCTAGATATCCCCTTTTCTGTTATTTTGACTTTGCTGAACATAAGAGGTGAAGGAAAGGCTTGGCCCCAGTGAGGCTGCAGGGTCACCCCAGGGAAGGGATCCTTCCCAAGTGCTGGGGAAGCTCAAAATTGGGGCCAGTTGCTGCTTTCCTCCATGACATTATCAGCACTGCCAGGCTGACAAGCCTTCCCGTACCATACAGATGCTCCAGGAAAAAAACCTCAGAGCGGTCCACATTTGACACGGCCTTCATCCCTGAGTTGTAATCCTGGTCTGAAAACTCCCTGCTCAAGGAAGAAGCAGTAAAAGAAGATGGAGGTTTGGGGAAGAACAGGAAATGAGCACACTGGTGGTGTGGAAAAGATTGCTACCAAGGCAGTGAACCTTGACAACTTCGAGAAAGGGAGAAGTGGTTGGAAAATACAGCGACTGGAGGAGGAAGTGGAGATGAGGATTAAATGGCTGGTGACAGCACAAGAACAGTACAGGGAAGAGGTGTAGAGGTGCAGTTAAGGAGCAGAGCACAGATATCAGTTTGTGAAAGGAGAGAAGCAGGTGCCTGTGTGTGTGAACAAGTAGGAAAGGAGAGGTGTATGAGGGTATTAGGTAAAATTTTTTTTTCTACTAGGGGCAAAACCAAAATTCCCATGGCTTTATAAACATCTACGTATAGATACTGGTCTTGGATTTGCAGAAAAGGTAAGAAAAGCTATGGAGAACTTTGCTGTTACTGAATTGATAACCACTGAGCTCAGAATTGGGTAAGTAATGACCACCTGAAAATCCCACACACATTATCTAGACATAACTCTACTGAAAAATTTTAGATTCAGTCCCTCCACTCCCTAAACCAAAACAGAAAAAAATAAGCTCAAACCTCCGACCTCACAAAGCTGTCTGCCATGTCATGAAGCTAGACACAGGAACTGGTTTGGGGTTTTGTCTTATTTCCTACTTTGGACATTAGCCTCAAAAAGTGGAGGAAAAGAACATTATGCATCTAGGAACTAAAACTAGAAGAGGCTCTGCAGCTGTCACAGGAAAGTCCATAGCGTTTGATGTGAAAATCTGTAGTGACGTGTGCTTACTGTTCTGAACGGTGCCAGCTTCTAAGCAATGGGTTATTTGTTTATCACCCTGCTATTTTTAAGTATTCTTTTTCATGAATCAAAACAAAGGCTATTAGGGACTGAGTAGTCTTATCTGCCAGGCATGGACTGTAGTTAGGAGCTTGAAAAAGAAGTGTTTAGATAAACAGTGTAAGGTAAATTTTTGTACCCTATAGACTTACCCCCTTCTTCTTCCAAAGGCATGACTTTAAAATTATGATATAAAAGCCTCAAGAGAGGTCTGTCCTTATTTAGCATACCTTGTTAAATATTTTGATTTATTTGTGTTAGAACTTGACTTAAGTGTGATATGGCCAACTAGCAGAAAAACTGTTGCTGACTTAGTTGGTTAGATGTGCGGACAGGGAGATGGATTCAGAACTGGCTGAATGAAAAGAGCTCAGAGGGCTGTGATCAGCAATGCAGAGTCCAGTTGGAGGCCTGTATTTAGCAGAGTTCCCCGGGGGTTAGTACTGGGTCCATTCTTGTTCAACATATTCATTGATGACCTGGATGAAGGGATGGAGCTGTACCCTCAGCTAGTTTGCTGATGATACAAAACTGGGAGGAATGGCTGGAACACCAGAGGGCTGTGCTGCTACCCAGTGTGACCCAGACAGGCTCGAGAGTTGAGTGGAGTGGAACCTAATGAAGTTCAACAAGGGCAAGTGTAGGGTCATGTGCCTGGGGAGGAATAACCCCATGTACCAGTACAGGTTAGGGGTTGACCTGCTGGAAAGCAGCTCCACAGAGAAGGACCTGGGAGTCCTGGTCTGCAACAAGTTAACCATGAGCCAGCAGTGTGCTCTTGTGACCAAGAAAGTCAATGGTATCCTGGGATGCATTAAGAAGAGTATGACCAGCAGGTCAAGGGAGGTTCTTCTCCCGCTAGAGGCCCAAGTGAGGCCACATCTGGAGTACTGTGTCCAGTTCTGGGCTCCCCAGTTCAAGAGAAATGGGGATCTACCAGAGAGAGGTCTACAAAGATGATGAGCATCTCTCATAGGAGGAAAGGCTGAGAGACCTGGGTCTGTTTAGCCTGGAGAAGACTGAGAGGGAATCTTATCCATGTTTAAAAATATCTGAAGGGTGGGTGTCAAGAGGATGGGGCCAGTGGTACTCATTTCAGTGGTACTCAGTGACAGGACAAAGGGCAACAGGTGCAAACTAGAACATGGGAAATTCCATCTTAAACACAGGAAAAATTTCTTTACTGGGAGGGTGCCAGAGCACTGGAATGGGCTGCCAAGAGAGGTTGTGGAATCTCCTTCTCTGGAGACTTTCAAAACCCACCTGGATACATTCTTGTGCAAACTGACCTAGGCGAACCTGCTTCAGCAGGGGGGGGTTGGACTAGATGATCTCCGGAGGTTCCTTCCAACCCTTATCATTCTGTGATTCTGTGACTTCAGTGGACTTGGAACAGGCCTGTTTGCTCGCAGTAGATCGGGTACTTGAGCCATGTCTGCACCGAAATCAGAGCCAAAGATATAATAATATAACACTGTGATACCCTTTGATAAAGAAAACTGCCCAGATAGTTTCTCACTGAAGTCACAGAATTCAGGCAGGGAAATCCCTGGAGCAGTCAGTCTGCTACAAGCTGGGCAAGTAAATGCTGTGGCTTGATACCAAGTGGGCGAAAAAGCATCAAACTAGTGGATTGGTAGCTAGGTGCTGGAGAGTAGATAGATAACTGCTTACAATAGTTCTGCCATAGCAAATTCAGGTTTTTTTAAAGTAAATCATCTTTGTAGACAAATAAAGGAAAAGATAAAAGAATGTGCTAAAATTCTCCTTGCTTTCTATTTCTCCTGCTTACCTTTTTATATGGGAATCCACTCATGCTTACATTCACTTTCTTCCTCTTCTGTAAGCATTTTAATATCCCAGTGATCTGTTCTTAGATGTCTTCTTTTCAAAGAAATTTCATGCAAGTGAAGAAATCGAAATGAATTGTTACAGTCTTCAGTTTGCAGATGACTAAAAGCACACAGAAAGGTTTCTTGTATGAACTTAAGCTGATAGTTTAGAGCTTATTAAGAAAGCTTCTAATAAATGTTTAATCATTTTATATTTAGTAGTCATTGAGGTTTTTTCCCCAGCTTGGAGACAGTGGCTTCAAGCTGGGGAGACATCTTCTAACCTACAAATATAAGGCAGGTTTAGATACAGATTGACCTATGGTCTGATCAGTAAGGAATTTTCACCAGAGAAACAGGTTCAAGTCCTCACAGATGAAGAAAACTTCCACATTTTGAAAGAGTCTTGTAAGCCTTTAGTTACAAGTAAGATTTCTCACCTTCTGCAAGAATGCTCATCTTAGATCCCTAATTCACAATAGGGATTGCATTCTCAGGGAAGGGGGAGAGGTTTATCCTTGTAGGAAAAATGCCTCCAGATCTCCCAGATGGGGCTGTAGCTGCACTCTCCTCCTTGTCAGTTTTTGCATGCTCTAGACAACTGGTGATACTTGTGGGGTCCCGTGCTTAAGCATGTAACTTCTCTGCATGTGTTCTGTAGGGATTTTGAGTGCCCAAGTCAGAGCAGCAAGCTCTGCTAGATTGCAAAGTGAGTATCAGTGTCATTGTTCTGCAAACCTAGCTTTTTGTCTGCATGTCCCAGTTCTCCATCTGGGGATAGCAGTACTTTCTGGTGTAGGGTATTTTTTTTGAGAGATCCTGATTCCTTCCTAGGGCCTTTCAGATAAAAACTAGACTACAGATGTAGGATAAATGTCCCAGATAATGACTCATTCCAGTTAGTACACCATGAGGAGTAGTGTGCAGTTTTAAATATCAGTCATTTGTATCTAGTAATGAATATTTCAAGTTTCAGGATGACTACTATAAGGGCATCTGTGTTTCATTCTGGAGCAAAGACAATCAAAGGAATGTAAAGAAGTAGAAAAATATATTTCACAATAACTCATTTGTGTTCATTTGACTATGAAAAAATTACATATTTATGCAAAGCCCGGGGCCACACAGCTTCACAGGTGACCTAAGCTGGCAGGGCTTCCTGTGAAGCTGTTTTGTTAGGCACCTTGCCTTCACATTGGATGCAGAAAGGGATCACATGGGACTGAGTGGGTTTGCATCCCTCCACGCCAGAATGCCAAAACAAGCCTGCAACTCAGCTGGTCCCTTCACATCAGAGAAATCCCAGGCTGGAGTGGAGCAGCAACGTATCTCTGTTGTGCTTTCTGCCCAGCAAAAGAGGGCCCATGGTCAGAGAATTGCTTTTATGGAGGAGATTTCTTCCTACTAGCAGAATTAGTTGAATCCAGAGCAAGCTCTTCGGGCTCTGCACTACACTTTGGATGTGCTGTGTGTGATCACAGCTCTAGCTCTGCCTTGATTCAGCTGAGCTCAAGTACCCAGTGCCACTGTAACCAAGTCAGCAAAATGTCAGTGTGGGCTGTACAGATCTACCTGGAGTCCCAGGGGCAGCCAGAGCAAGCCTGCGCTAGAGTCCGTGCTGTTGCAACACTGCTAGGCTGAAGCTGTCTTGATTAGGTCAGTTCGTGATAGAGGGGCTGCATCTCTGTCAGCAAATTCAAACATGCCCTGTGAATTGTTAGGAGGGCTGATGAGCTCCCTCATAACAGCAAATCTGATTTTTTTCATGATGTAACTAAGTCTTAATGATAACCCGAAGTAGAACCAAACAAAACTCCTGTATATGAGAACACTTACTGTAAAATAGAGGCTACTGGCAATCATCATATTCAAGAATTAGACATGCCTATATAATGAATGTCTTTTATTAATCTGATGATCATTGCTGTTGCAATGGAGGAAATTACTGTATTCCTTACTCCAAACATTCCTACAAAGTCAAGTACAACTATCAACCATTTATTCATGCAAAAGAAGCCTACAAAAATGTAGGTGTTCCCCTTACATGAGCTTATATCCTGTTGACAACTCAAATGACACTAGGCCCATTTATTAGTTTCTCGTGGTTTAACTGACAACTTTTGGTCTCATAAAATGTACTATAAATACTACCTGTAGCACAGCTTTGCTGTTCAGTGGTACACCAAGTGTTCAGATGGTTGAGAATGCTGTTTCCCAATGGGAAATGTGGCATTTGGCAATCGTTTATTCCGGTTTCCTTTGAGGATATGAAGGAAAGGTTTTACCAAAGTAATCCCCAAGTAAAAAATGAGCAACAAATGATTAATACCAAAGCACTGGACTACAGAATGAATGTTAAAGTGCAGACTTTCTTATACCTTAATAGTAGATAGGGTGATTGAATGCTTCTACCTCTACAGGGAAATGCATATTTGTTCTTTCCACACATGAGGTTGGTGGGAAAATTGCATGGGATTGATTTCATGAGTTTGGAAATGAGCCTTGGTGTTGAGAATGACTTCACAGCCCCAACTCTGAACTCACTTGGCAGCGTGGATGTAGGAACCTCTTGGTCCCAGTGAAATCAGTCCTGCCAGTGGTTTCAACACAAAGAGGTTTTGGCTCAGAAAGGACAAGTTGTGATATAATGAAGTCCCACCGTGGAGTGAAAAAAAAAATGGATTTGTTTTCAAGTGAAACGAGACAGTTTGTAGACAGGGAGGAAAAAACAACCTATACACTTACTCCTCTTGGTTCCCCTAGAGCTGTGTTGCCCCTATGTTGTCAGGAAAAGCAAGGAAATGGAGAAAGACTTGAAAGTACAGGTTTAGCCAATATAACATTAACACATTTGCTGAACTTCAATCTCACTTGCCCAGTACCTATGTTTACCATGTTCCTCATCTACAGAGAGTTTATAGTTGATCTTTTTTTCTTCTTGACTTCATTCTTAAGGATGTGAGAGTTCTGGGGCTGTGCTTTTACACCCTCTTAGGCAGCAGGCAAACTGGTTGGTCACTTTCAACTAAATTTGATGTGATGTAGGGATCACAAGTATATTAAATTCCTGTCAGCCTTTCTAGAGAATTTGTGTCTTTATGGAGAAAAAGAGCTTGAACTGAGAGAAAGCAGAGAGAAGTTGGCCCCCCCTTAGCCTAATGGCAGAGGGCAGGTGACCAGCCAGCATCTGTGTATCACTGGGCTGCTGGCACTTGTCACCAGGAGGCAGCCCCTGAGCACACTGCCATCCTCTCAGCTAAGTGTGCAAGGAATGTGGGAAGAGAGTAGGGGAGGGCAGAGTGACAGAGGGGCACACAGGAAGGTCAAGGTGGCATATAGGGGGCTGGGGTTTTCTAGGAGAGGGACATGTGAGGAATGGGGTATTTCATTCCAGAGGAAACAATGCTTCATAGTCGAAAAACTTTTTTTTTTTTTTTTTTTTAATCTAAACTAAACATTCGGTTTCTTTTTCACAGTTTCTGTTTTGCATGACCTTTCCCTGCCCACACTCATTAACCAAGCCTGTGACAACACGGACTTAGCAGTTCGGGTGGGCTGTACATTTTCCTCAGGAAGATTGTAACCATCACTTTGAAAAATGAATTAAAACTCTCATGTGAAGGTGCAGATGCAGTGAAGTGAAACAGTTAAATGCTGATCTCAGAACAAGACATGAGACCACAAAACCATTTTTTCAGCCTCAGAATAATAGTATCCCTGCTGAAGCAAACAGAAAATGTGTTGCCTGTGCAGATAAGAGAACCTTAGAGCACCTTTGAACTGTGATTCAGCACACTGAAGTTACTACTGTTTTACAAGAAGATGCTGACTCATTTACCAATAGCATGTTGATGGCAAAACAATCAAAAAATGTCACTGTATTTTCCAGAATTTTGTTTTTTTTTTTTTCTGGAACTACTATCTGCTACTACTATTTTCTGCTACTATCGGTAGCAATCATGATCAAAGAAGGGACAGATATGGCTTTTGGGATGGCAAATGATTCTGCATTCTCCAAAGCTGCCTGGCCCATGTTGGGAATTACAGATGACTTTCAGTAACAAATCTGATCACTGGTAACTAGAAAGATGCTTGTTCTTCTACATCTCTAGATACTTGGGTCTCTTGTAGTGTGATAAGGAAGGTCTTAATTTGAAGGGGATTGATCAAACTTTGAATGTTGAGGAACCATTAGAGGCAGAGAGAAGGCAGTTAGAGACAGGTTTGAAGTTATTCTTTACTCTGTTTCATGCTTTTTAAGGCAAAATGATAGGTTAGATCAATGACTGGCTTTTTTTTTTTTCCTTCTTCACAGCAGCAAAGAAATAATGTCTGTCCCTGCAGAGATCTGCTGAATGCATTAAATGTCTGTAACAATGTATTTGTTAATGTTCTTGCTATGAAGCTAAAACTTTTCTATCAAAAGTAACATGCTAACTGAGAGTTAAATTTGTTCAGATTTCCTAAGAGTGGATACACTAAAAATCAAGGAATGGCAGTTAAGCAGTCATTATTATCTGGACAGTCAGTCCCTGTTGATGTAGCATTCAGGATTGCTGATTTTGTCCAGGACAAGTGATACTGCACTTCCAGCATATGACCATCCATACTGCAAACCTCCAGTTACTTCCATATATGCCCAACTGACTACAGCTTCAGTAATGTGAGCTGTCATATAGAAACATGGGCTTACACTGTGTGAACACACAGTGTAACTGGAAGTTTTGGGTTCAGTGTTCAAATTGGAAGGCAATGCTATGGATTCCTTCATCGCCTGTGCCTTGCTTCCCAATTTCACGCCTCCTCACGGGTTAAATACCTGTTCATTAATTTTGAAGCCTTCCTGTGGCTTCTTTTACTAGAGAATTTAGTAGAATAGATGTAGAGTTGGAAAGGGCACTTTCTTGAAACTGACGTTGTGTCCTTGTGAGACATACATGATTCATTCTGTGTACAAGAATGTGGCCCTAACAAACTCCAAAAATGCTTTAGAGAGAGATGAGTGTGCTTTTATAGATAACTCTTTTGGCTGAAACCCTTCAGGAATCTGAAAGCAAAGACACGGGTTGTTAGTATTGATACAACATCAAATCTCTCAAGATGGAAACAGATGGTGAAACTGCCACATACTCCTTCTCCAAGAGTTACATATTTACAACAAAACCGCTTCTCTTTCTTGTAAATTAAACCAAAGCCGGGCAGGTATGGAAGCCATGAGCAATGACCAATTTGCAAACATCGCTCTTATTCTTCCTCTAGACCAACGTACGTGCCTCACACACAGGGAAACTCTCCTCAGCAGACCTGAGCAGTGGATGCTCTGCATCTCTGATTAGGGCCCAAACTTGCATTTTCTGGATTCTAGCCGAACTGTTTATTAAATATGTGTAAAATTATCCTACTATTGTCATTTGTTCTTTTGTATAGGACTTGCTGCACTAAGAGCCAGGGACGTAGAAGCAATACAAATCCCACCATGGCTTGGCAGGAGCCAGGACTCTAGCAGTTGCATGGAGATCAGAGATTTGCCTGGAATAAACAAGAATACTTGGAGGGTTAGGCAGCTGTTGAGTAGAATGGAAACCAGTAGCACATACATGCTGTATTTGTGTGCCCCAGTACCTTTTGAGAACCTAGCCCAAAGCTTTTCTGCGTTGCTCTGCTGAAGTGCCTAGAGTCCAGACACTTAAGAGATGAGAAGCTAGGTCACTTTTTATGCTTTCTGCTTATGGTTCCCTGAAGGGTTAATTAGTATGGAGCAATAATAGCTCCTTAGTCTATTTACAGTACTTTCCATCAATAGAGCCCCACATTAGTTTTAGGGAAACTAAGAGAAAAAAAGCATATACTTGCCCAAATTCACACATCTAGTGAAGCTTAACACTAAAGGTGGCTCTGCTTTGTGAATTGACTTTTCTTTCCACATGCCCCCAAAGTCTGACTTTGGAACTCAACACTCAAAATTCATCTGTATTGCACATTCCTGAAGACTTGTACTGGCTAAAAATGAGAAATACCACAAAATATTGCAGGAAAAAAAAATCTCAATTGAAATTGGAAGAAACTTGCATAGCAATTTAATTGGAGCATACACTGCAAAATGCATATTTTCCCATGAGCGTGTATATGATATATAATTGTAGTTGTATAAAAGTATGTCATTACAAAGCCACATGATACAGTATATAATCACCTAATCCACTACAGGAAATATATAAGCAGAGGACAATGTCCATTGGAAGTATTTCACACTTGGGTATTTGGCCATACAGACATAGGAGTTCACACACTCTCCTCTGCGTGTGGCCTTCATGAGGTCCATTAAGAGACAAGTTAATGGGGAATCAGAGCCCTCCTCTATGTGCTCAGGAGAGACACAGAAATACTAATTTAATATTAAATTTGTAGCACAGCGACTTAAGAGGAGCAGTAAGGTTGCTTTGGAGGTACATCAATGTCCTCTTTCCATAAAGTATTTTGAGAAAACTTGTTAAGTACTAATTTTTGAATCTGGGCTGCAGGTGAAGATTATTGCATCACGCCTTTGGTCTTTTTTCCTTCTTTGCCCATCATTCAGCATTTCCATGTTTTCTCTTTAAATACATGAGTCTGTTATGGTTCTTATGATGGTTTTAATTCTGCTAGATGCCAGGAATCACTGTAAACATCATCTTAAGACTGATTTTTTTTTTTTTGTCCATGCCTTGGTAAAAAGTTAGTTGCAGCCATGTGGCTTCTGCATACTGTTTTTATCATATAAAGACCTAAAGGTACGGAGTATTTCCTCCTCTACTGGTCTGCTGCCTGGCCTTTTCATTCTCTCTTTCTTTGAAAAGCTTCTGCCTCTGATTTCTCCTGAAGATGCTTCCTCCCCATGTTCCTGGTATTCCACTATGCCTGGTAGCATTTGATCCATCACAGGAGGCAGTAAAGCTGCTGTGGGAATGGAAGAAGTTGCTGACAGCTTATTGGTGGTAGACAATCCCTGTGGACAGGGGGATTCTCTTTAGAGAAACCAGAAGTTCTCCTAGCTCCCTCTGTGCTGTACAAGCAGCACCAAAGGATGTAGCTGGATGGAGAACCCAGATAAGTTTTATCTTGCTTGAGAAATATCTGCTTGAAGAATACTGTGGTGGTAATTCAGAATGCACCTCACCCTATTGAGCTGCTTTAACTGATCCCTCACTGTTGAGTTTTGCTTTCCCTACTGTATCACAGAGTCTCTGTGACACACAGGCAGAAATGAGGTGTTGCTGGCAAAGAGTTTCCAGAGCAGGAGTAATGGGGGGGTGTGTGTGTGTTTCCTGGAGATTAGTTTATAGTTGGTGTGACTCAACCCTGATAAGATCATCTTATAAGAGGGCAGCTGATCATGATTTCTGTTTCTTTTTTTTTTTTTTCTTTATGTATTAATTTTTTTAAGGTTTCAGAGTGCTATTATATGGCTTGTGTTTGTTCCTAGAGAAGCCAGAATGCTATTGTAGTCAACAGGTGAAGGGTTAGATTTTAAAGGAGGAGTCTTCATGTATTGCCTTGTTTTTGTCACGTCTCACTGCGGCGATACTGCCAATGTGCTTATATATGTACTGTATCTGTGCTTCAGAGAAGGTCTGCACCTGCATGTCTCTGGTCTGCAGGTCACTGGATAGGATTTTGCTTTCTACCTTACTGCATTCATAGGCAAGGGTGTACCTTTAAGCTACATAGGACCAGTAGCCTGGTACTCTCAAAATCCAGGCTAGGGCTCCTTTTTCCTCAGTGTTGCTTCATCTAAGGCTGCAAGTATGGAGTAGGAGGGATAAAAGCCCATGTGTAATGCTGAGAGGAGGACTCTTAGACTGGGAAAAGATTCTGTGAAGTTAGTGCAGAACTCTGCTTCAGTGGGAGCACTTTTGGGCTGAGAGTGTTGCTGCATTAGTTAAGTGTGAGAAACTAACCACAGCACTGCCACATGTATGTTCCAGGGTGCTGCAAACAACCACTGCAATCCTTTTTCTGGCAATATATGTAGTATATGAGGAAGGGTAGCATGAGGGAGTGCTAGCACAAGGGCTCTGTCAGCAGAGGCTGCTTCTAGTGCAGTCAAAGGATTTACAAAATGATCAAAAGAATGTTGGAGAAAGTTGTTAAAAAAAAAGAAAAAAGTGTTTATTTCTGTTGCTGAAAGAAAATACTTATGTGAAAAATGTCCATTTCTGATGAATAAATGAAGCACGGAGTAGGTATAAGAGAATGGCTGAAAAAGGAAAATCACAACCTATGAAAAATTCTAAATTTTGAAATCTGTTATTAAAAAGCTTTTGGGTTGTGGTGAGGTGCTTTGTTTGGTTGGTTTGGGGTTTTGTATTAGTTCCTCAGGAGAAAAAGAGTTTTTCCAGTAAGGTCTGTAGTTGAATGGTACTGTGAGAATTGGCCCCAGTTATATGACATGTATAGTAAATGATGTTTAAGATGTGATCTAAAAAGCAACTTCAAATTTAGAACAATATGTAGTTTTTCTCTGTTTCTCTTCGGAGATAATAAAACATTCGCAATTAAAAGAACATTCAGAGATACATAACTGGTCAAGTTTAAGGGCTGCTCCATAGATAAGGGTATACTCCAAAGTACTTACACTAAAACTGTTGACGCTTAGGAAGAGTAACTCTTTCTGAGGCAAGTCTGATAGTGCTCCCTACCTATCAGAGTGCAATGCTCAATATTCTCTTTTCCCACCTGCTGCCCACCCAGAGTATGTGAGAAATGTTTGAGTGCCTTACTATATATAGTCAAGACTATACTGCCGAGGTCAGTGGGAGGTGCTGAAACCGAAATGGGGGAGGAAGTGAGCCATGTGGGAGTGAGCTAGTGCATCCTGAAGCTGGGAGGCACTGGGAAGAGATGGGTCAGCTTCAGCCGCCACATCCATCAAACTTGTCAGTGGGAGTGCAAGGCAAAGAGGTGGTGCAAAAATAAGTTGCTAATATTTGTGTGGAGGTGGAGTGAGGTGTTTGCTTTAAATGAGAAGCTTGAGCCGTATGAATGAAGTAGCAGAGGAAAAGTAGGACTGAAAGACATAGGTTAGGGGAAATTGTGACTATGCTTGCAGCTTCCCTTTGTGAGCTGGCAGAGTGTGTGCTGGGACAATCTCCCTATGGGTTGTTCAGGAATGACGTAGAAAGAGTCATATATTCCAGTAGTCATATGTGATAGGAAAGTTCCCATGGCTGAGAGCTTTGCCATGGCTGGGTTAATCTGCTACTTACAATGGGAGTTACTGTTATAATCTATATAGCTGACTAGACAATATTCCTCAACTCTGAGAAAATTCCTCCCCTCAAGCTGATATCTGGTAATGGAGAAAGTTACAAATTTCAAGTGAATGTTGTTTGGTTTTCTTTTGGGTTTTTTTTAACTGATTTGTTTTTTGTTTGTTTGGGGTTTTGTTGTGTGGGGTTTTTTTAACAAAGTAAGGGTTTTTTTAATTGAAAGTTTCTACATGCACTACTGATTGATTCTTACTTGCATTGAGATCTCTTAGTTTGAAGGGCTGAATGCTTCACGAATGGGTGCAAAGAAGGAGTCCCTTCTCTGAGCATCTCTCAGCCTTAGAGGCTCAGAGACAAATGGGGCCTCTACCTTGGGGGGAAATGAGTGGTGTGTCAATATTTTTTTTAAAGAAGGATTTCAAATTAAAGTCATTAAACAGTGAAATTGCAAGGGAAAGATAACACAGCTTTGAATGGGACCTGCAATTTATTCTCCCTGTAGATGGTAAGTTAAGTTAGATGGCTAACTGTGACCACTGAACAAGGATTGAAACAACTTCTACATAACTTAGCATGTGCTTTTCAAAAAGAAATTATTTTTCTCAGGTAGATGAGAATCCTTCCCTGAGGAAGGAGTGTGCATCATCTTAATTTTACAATGGGAAATTGCTTCTGGTCACAGAAGAAAAGCTAAGGGAGGAATTGGATACATGTTTTCTTACCTGAATTAGAATTCAAGGAACATTTGTGAGTTTGTATGCAAACTAGGCTCCACTGGTTTGGGTAGTACAATCTTTAGGATATCAAATGGGAAAAATTTATGTATCATTTATATATTAGAAAAATAGTTGTCACTAGTACATTAATTCAATGTATTTTTCTTTCAAACCCAATGAACAAAAAAGGAGCTGGTGTACTGGACAAAGCACTGTGTTTTGGAATTAGAAAAGAAAAAAGGAAAAGTAAGGTGGAAAAGAGGAACTATTTAATTAGGCTGCAACTAGCATTCTTTATTTGGCATCTATTTCATTATCTCCTATTTCCTGATGATAGCGTAATGTCCTCTCTTTTCCTGTTACTCAAGCACTTTACAGAACATGTGTTGCATGCCTACTGGCAATCATGGACAATTTGACATTCTCAGCTTCTTTTTACATGACTTCACATCAGTTGTTTTTTTCAGAATACCCCCATCACCATCAGCAGAATGCATCTCCCCCTTCCCATCTCTGCATTACATGCTGAAAAATCGTAGATGTTTTCTGCAACAAATTTTAAGGCTACAGATCCATCTGTGTGCACTTGCACTGAGCTACCACCCTTGGTCACTACTCCTCTGAAAGTCAGGGGGTGCTCTTGGTGGTCCTGGGGTTGTGGGACAGCCTACACCTTTCCAGGAAGGAAATGACCCTGTTTCAGCCTCTTCCTAGGGTGAGTTTTAAACAGCAGATTTAGACAAGCTGTAAGGTCTGCTGCAGTCACTGTGGTGTCTCACAGTGTTTCCTGGACAGCCCTAGCAGGTTCTTTGTACGAGACCAAGCAATATGTTCCCTAGCTCATGTCAGGCATATTTCCATGTAGTGCCCAGCTAACATCTGCTCTTAAAGCTGTTAAGATGGGTTCCTTTTCACCCTGGAGACTCAATTGCCTCCCATGCATGGGTCCACCCCTGCCAGGAAGCAAGCAGCTCCCTCCGTTCAGCAGACCACAGATCTTGGAAATGTCACCAGCTCTGAACTGCTCTGACTCTTCTCTCCCACCTGGTGCTTAGTTGTGCTGTCTACCCTGGGGCCTCAGTGACAGAGATAAGTTGTCTCAAGATAATACACCCACTCTACTTTACCACATCCATCTGTGTCTTCACCGGGAGAACATCTCCTACTCAGAGTGTCTGTTATCACTGCTTGCTTGGCTTGACATGGCCTTACCTCTGTATCACAACATTTTTCTTTCAAGTGTGTGGGTTGTAGCTGTGTGCATTCACACCACAGGGACTTCATGACACTTTCTCATTGGTAGTGACCTAGCTGAATCATGACTTCTGAGGTTAAAGGCAGGACCACCAAAACTATTACCTGAATCTGTATTTTTTTTCTGAGTGTCACCAAGCAGATTCTTATTATCCCATCCTTTCATCTCAACTTGTCATCTTCTTTGATGCAATAGGGAAGATACATTGGTAACAATTAGTGACTTCTTTTCAATAATCAGTGGATCTGGGTCAATGCAGCTCTATAGTCAACATCAGTATTTTCTGACTGATGAAAGTTTCTGCGTTCAGTGGCACATTTTCTTGTCAGGTTTGACAGTTCATTCTGAAGTGACTCCACTGGCGGCCATGAAGTGGTTAGATTTCCTTTGTCACTTCTACTCCTGCCTTATGTCCAGGCATTTTTCCTTCTGTTTTTCATTATATGTTCCACAATATATATACGGGATTGTGATTGTTGCACACATGTTCTTTTCTGGTATCTACTTGCCCTGTTACCAGAACTGCTTTTCTTGCCTAAACTGGACTATTAGCTATTAGGGTGTGTTTTGCAACTTCTTGATCAGTAAAGACGAACTTGTTACCTGGAGTTTCTGTAAAGTAAGGCTTGTTTCTTGTATGACTATTTTAAGAGGAATCTTTCTGTTATCTTCAATGATGGTAGGGGGAGATCTGTGTGAATACTTACATCCTCAGCTTTCTACCATAAGTATCTGCTCTGACTTTTTTTTACTTTGGTCTTCAGGTTATAATATCAAACCCAAAATCCTGTATTTCTCAGATGTCCAGTTCTGCCAGTGGTCACTGTAATGGTCAAACACAGCTTCCAGGACTTCCTGCTTTCCAGGCACCAATCCTGGCAGTGTACACTACAAAACTGCTGTGGTGGTTATTTAACTCACTGCCAGTGGGCCCTGAGCTGCTAAAGACTGCACTTCTGCAAAAATGATTTAAAGAATTAATATATGGCTACCAGATATTACTATGCAAAACAAGAAGCTGATGTACCCATAGTCAGCAAAAAGTATTTTATCTGTAAAGTATAGAGTATCTATTGATCAGCAATGGTTCCTGAATTACTACTAGGAAGAATTTAAATATCATTTAATATACAATGTTCTACTAAATCTCTCAAACTCTCCCTTTTTTAATCTACTTTCAAGGAGGAGCTGCAGTATACACTTACTTGGGTAAATCCATGCTGTTATTTTATTTATGTAGATATTAATGCATACCTTCTCACTGAGCTTTCCTATTAAAGTGATTAGATGTGAGAAACACTTGTGTGGGAATGTGGAGAATGACTTATAATCTTGACTGTTCTCCAAGCAGATTCCTAAGGAAAAAACTAATATATTCCATAGGTGATACCATATTACAGTATCACTTTATGTATCCATTAAACTAGTAAATGCCTCTTTAGCGTGCCTTACATGTGCGTATTTTTCTTTTATTAAACACCATCTCAGATATAAATGTTGTAAAGAAACAATTTTTCTGCCTTATAATTGCAATGTTGCCCTCTCTCAATCTTGCTGCACGTGAAGTCTGCAGTGTTTCAAGGCGTGGGCCTTAGCTGAGGATGATTAATGTCATGATGGTACGAGTGACAGAAACAGCCCTCTAAGAGTCTGTCCAGCCCTTGCAGCCAAGGCAGCTTTCACACATAAATTCTCCATTGGTTCCTAACGCAACAAGTGGATGTGAGCTCGGGACAATCTGGTTTAAGAACAGAGACTGAAGAACGAGAAATTCCTGTTCGTTGGAGTTTTCTGTCTCATCTGGAACATCTAGTGCTTCAGCCGGGGGGAAATACTATGGCAATAAGTGGGTGGAGGGGTGGAGGAGGAGGGCTCTAGCTGCCTACACTTTTCCCTATAAAAGTACATCAACCAAGTGCAATAATAGAAGTGTGGGTGACCTGAATAAAAGAACCTCTCTTGTCCCTTTTGAACTGTGTAAGCATGGAACTATGGCTAGAACACCTATTGTACTGAACAGTGAGCAGCTGCTGCCGCTATGCAGTTGAGAACTGAAGTCTATTTAGCAAAATAATTGCTTTAGTTTCCAAGATGCTCCTGGAAATAAGATCTAAAATTTCTCATTATAGTCTTAACTGGCAAAATACAGTATGTTCTCAATAATAATTAATAATTCTTAAATTAAAAATTCTTAAAGAAGGCAAGTTAGTCTTCCAGGTTTGTAATGGAGAAAAAAAGTAGGAACAAACAATCCTCTTGTAAAGGGGAGAATACTAATTGTGTCCTGCTCTCCCATTGGACTGAGAAATGGAACACCTGTGCTCATCCTCTCTGGGGTAGTGCTTAGGACTGTAAGTTTCACATGGAGCAGTTTTCCTTCAAAAGAATAAAGAAAAAGCCAAAAACCAAGAGAAAGAATCTGGATACTTTTGTTTTCCAGACCATCCCCAAGGATATGATGTAGAGTGCTTTATTAGCTAAATTTATTCCAGATTAAATAGTGCATTTTGATAATTCTCTTTTAAGTTGTTCCTTCTTAAGTTCCCTTTAAGGAATAGTACTTTTAAATGCACCCAAAGCTATGAGTAATTTTAAAAAATGTAGGCAGATTGTATATTTCCTGCATTTTGCCCTTGTTCCTTTCTTACACTGGTGATCTTCATGATACATTTTCAAAATGACAGAACTGGTAGCTCACACAGTGGAGGAAGACAGGTAAGGCCCTAAATACATAAAAAATTGTTCATATAAAATAAAGTCACTTCCTAAGTAGTGTCTAGTACTGGGACTCAGGACATTGGTTAAGAGGTTGCTAATTCTGAGAATTCATCTCCTGCACTTTATAGTTAAGAATTTCTTCTTTTTTTTTTTTTTTTTGTACTTCACAACAAAGATTGTTGCACTTGCAGTCTTCCTTTTAAGTAGCAACGGGACTAATAATCTTCCCTAAGGTAGTTCAGTTGAAAAACAGATTTTCCTTACATGGCACCCAAGTTCTGAACCAAACTTACATATGCTATTATTTGTATATCAAATAAAAATACATGGCTTAGTATTTTAGGCCTTCACCTCCTACCTTTTTCTTTTCCATCCCCATTTCTTGTAACCCAGATGAGAACTGGAAGATAATGCCCTGAGAACTGCAGGATTAAACCACCATCAATGAAAGACATCTTTACAGAATTCTAGTTTTGTTTGCACATCTGTCCTTTAAAAAGTCTTTATTTTTAAATTAAGATCCTACAGTGACCTTCCAACAATCCTATCTTACACTGAGTGTTCACCTGACTTTTTCCAGAAGCATGGATTACTCACAGGTCTTATGGTTCTCAGTTTGAAGCCTTGTAAGTGATTTTTAAAAAATGCTGGTTTTGCCAAGTGAGATAAGAAATGTTCAGCCTTTAGCTCTTAATCCACTGGCTGATGCCATGCAAAAATGAGAATAACAAGGGAGAGTGTGAACTGGGCACAATCATTCCCTTTGCTGTTGATCACACAAGAGTAGCAAGAACTACTGTACCATCATTTCTAGTTGGTGAGTCTCCTGATGTGCTACCAGCTGAACTCTGGTGCTGGCATGGGGTCTTTGGGGGCTCCTGTACCGTCAAGGCTAACTGTGGAGAAAGCATTAATATCTTCTGTCTGAATTCATACACTGTTCTGAGATTCCTTCAGGTGCAAGGGGACTAATCCTACAACCTTGTTTCAAATGAGCCACATCTTTTGAAGGCAAAAAAAAATGCAGATAATGTCCAAGTAGACTAGGTAAGGTAAATACATGGCATACGAATGACACTGGAAAAATAGCCTGCCACCACACATCCTGTTCCTGTGACACTGTCTTGGGGATGGACAGCTAGTATTTAATAATGTAGCATCACAATTTTCAGTGTCAGTGGAGGTGAAGAGTTGTTGCTCACCTGTGTTATATCACAAAGCATAATTAAGTTACTGGAAAAAGAAACATAGAGAATAATTGATAGCACATTTTTATGGCCACCTGAGTTATGAAATCTGTTTTCATGTCATACCTGGTTTCCACCAATGCACACAGATAAGACAGATGGCTCACAGCCTGTTTTTAAAATTGCTGGGGAAGCACTTCCTTCTGTGAGTGAATTTAGTCATCTCAATGACTGAACAAGTCCAAGTCTAGATAGGACAAACAAGGCCAAAAATGGTTTGGAGGCCAGATCAGGTTCCCACAGTAGTAGAATTCAGGTCTCCTTTACCCGAAAAAGCTGAAAAGATAAAATGTGCAGTTATGGGGAGGTCATCCTGAACAGAGGAAATTGAATGGAAACAGCGTCTTAAACTAGTGACAGGGAGGTAACCTAACATCTCTCGTTAGGTTGAAAATCTGTTCACTTACCAGGTGTTAAACCTGTTCTGTAATTTTTTATTATTCCCCCTAATTATTAATATTATTCCCCTAATCTCTCAAACTGTTGAACCATATACTGTAGGGGTGCCAGCAGGGATGGTGAGTTACATCAGCTAACGGTAAGAAAGGTGAGTGATCAGCATCTATAGGTTTGGGCCCTTTTACCAAGACTTTAACGACTGAGGGCAGAGAGCTGGTGGAAACCACTTTCACCACAAACTGACTGGGAATGCTGGCTGCTTTGAGTGGTGCTGATAGGGGTAGAAAGCTGTAAATCCACCCTCTACCTCACAACCTTAGTAGTAAAATTGCATCAGTTTACCTGTGAGCTAAGGAATGCTCAAGAGCAGTTAATGTATAAGCAAGATTATCTGTAATTACCCTAAGAACTAGTCTGAGAGCATTATTACTGTTATAAAATGTAATAGCAGTATTACATAAGCACAGTAACAATAGTATATCTCTAAATGGCTGTGGACTGCCTCTTTTGACAGCTGTGGTAGAAAATGGATCACTGAATGGTCATGAAATGAATATTTTCCCTAATCAGAATGGAGAGCTTTATTACCCTTATAATTACTTGTTTAGCAGTCACTTACTAATTTTTTTTTCAGTCCATGAGCAATAAAATGGGCCTGTTTATTAAATAACATTTTAATTGGGAATCATTTTTAACATGTGCCAAGCTCTTAATGTTCTCTCCTATGCAATTACTTAGATAAATGCTTGTATTTCTGATAATTCCACTGACACCATCAGCCAAACTAAGCCTTCCCTGGAACACAGCTCATATGAAATTACAGGCTCCAGATGCCTTAGCCTTCCTCAAACAGCTAATTTTTAACACAGTGAAATAGAATATTGCTTATGTTACTAAACAGCTTTTACAGACTCCTGCTAGATACTGTGTATTTACAGCTCATTTGAATTCAAATGTACTATTTTTGCTCGGCTAAATTTCTTATTGGCTCTACTGGAAAGCTTGCATTTAAACATTTGTGGGTTTTTTTCATTAAAACGCACCTCAGAGGCAATGTTGACAAATTGTTTTGCAAATGTCTATGTATTATTTGGCCATGCATAAAACTTGTTTAAAACATTATAAATGTTGATGTAATGTTGAATAAATATTATAAGCAGTGATCTCAAAATGAAATAGTCATGATCATTTTGATGAAATGAAAGCGTCTTTCTTTAGTCTCTTTCACAAAAGCTTGGTTTTCTTTTTGATTCTATTTTTTGAAAGGATCATCATCATCAGACTGCCTGCTTGTTTATATGCAAGATACTGGCATAGTTTCTTCTCTTGTCCTGATACTGAAATTCTTGTTCCGGTCAAGAAAAGAGAGAGTTGTCTTTTCACTAACACAGAACATGAGTAGATAAAGCACCCTGTGCTTGTTTGTTCAAGCCCTATCTGGCCAGGTAATGGGCCTAGTTTTGGTATAGGTATTCGGCGAATGAAGTATGCATTCTGGTAATAGCATGGGATCTACAGATTCCTTGCACAGTGCTAGCTGATTTTAGTTAAGCTTTGCTGATTTATGCTCACCAACAATTTTGCTTTCTAAATACATAGCTTCCACATACTTATGTATTGCTTCCCTGACCCTTCCCTACAAGCTTGAGGCTAAAACTGGCCATCATAGATAATAACACATATTGTCTTATAAGACTCAGTTTCAAACATAGGCTTGTATTTCAGTCCTTTGTCACTTTGGGGAGTTTTAACCTGGTGTCCAGAGCTATCTGGAATCTTAGCCATTCAAAAAGTCAATGCAATCTCACCAGGACAATTTAGCCACTGTGAGGCATCCCTATATAAGAATGCCAGGTATTCCCCACTTCTCCACTGAAACCTCTTTTTTGGGTTTATTCTGGTATAAGCCATTTCTCAGTAAACACTGGATACACAAATTGTTGTTTATAAGTTTAAACCCATATTTGAAGAAAGACTGAAGTGGGCTAAGGGTTCAATCTGGTTGTAAATGAGAACTGCATTCAGTTCTGAAATGAACATTTCCATTCTCTCACAGGAAAAAAGGAAAGAAAAGAAGGCATTTTCCTTTCCGCTATAAAATTTCTACTGTATTTATCACCATATGACATTATCAAGGATAAGAACATAAATCTGTGAAAAATCTATTTTTTTTTGGTTGGTTGGGTTGGGTTTTGGGTTTTTTTTATGGATTTTGGAATGCACTGAAGAGCACAAACTTAACACGTGTGTATACTTCAGTCACTATGAGAACAGAACTTTAAAAAAAAAGTCCACGATCACTTCTCCAGGTAGCAAAGAGGCTTTGGAAAATGAAGCTTCCTAAAAGTGTAAGAACCATGTGAAATTGACTAAGGACTGGTCTGTCGACTCAACTAACGTCATGTCTGCATGTCAGATAGATGAAGTAATTTGCCATAATGGAGGTTTTTTTCATGATTTTGTGCTGCAGATCCTTATTCCTGTGGCTTGTTTCTTCTCTGCTTCTACTTGGATTCTAGCCAGTCTTCAGTTGTCAGTCTCACCATCCCATCTGACCTTACTCAAGTTTTCTCTGCTTAGACTTGTATACCGTACCTGGTATTAGAAGCTCTGGACCCAATAAAATTACTTTTGATCTCACAAAAGGATAATCCTTTCATTTGCATCATTTACAAGTGAAACCTTGATTGTATCGATATTTGTGTGTAGTTTCTCCCAGTTTATCTCAAGCCGAAGGATGGTAGAATTGAATGCTCAGTTTGCATGTTGTTAGAAATGGGATTTAAGATCCATATCTGGATCGTAGACCTTCTTTCGCCTCATTGGAAATTCTCTCCAACACAAAGATGTTGCAGTGTTGAATTAAAATAGCAATTCAGAAGTTCCCTAGGTTTCTGCCAGGTAGGGTGAATATTATTGTCTCTGTGTCATGCTGCCTAATGCCCAGGAGTAAGGAAAACACCATCATGTTCTGGTATCATCAGGGCTCTTTGGAGGCTTTCTACATTGACTCAGAGGTTAACCAACCTTAGTTTTAGGGGAGAGCTGTAGTATCACTTGAATACAAAAGCCAGAGATGACTTGAGCAGTGTTGCTGAACTCTCAGAATAGGATCCACCCGGTCAGTGCACAAGGAGGGAAGTACCTCAGCTCTGCTCATGTTGACTAGTTTATGATCCTTCTCTTAATCAGACGTATATAACTAGCCTGCTGCAAAACACAAGCTAGTAGATGATAGTTACAGCACTGACATCTCCTTTTTTCTGACAAAACAAAGCAGAAGTTCCTCCTCTCACCCTGCTTCCTGCTCTCCCCTCATGAATTTTTATCTGATAGTCTTTGTTACAGCTATAGGAGATGAGGGTTCAAGTTCCCCATCTGACTGTAGGAAGAATATTATATTTCCCATAAGAGAACATTGCCAGTTGATTGAACTGCTGAGGTATTGACTATACTGACCATTCAGGGTAATGCTGTCTCTGTCTTGCCTGTTAAATCCTAACGGCTTTATACAAGTAGGAAAGAGGCTAGAAGCTAGGCCCTGTAGCTGAGTGCTTTTCATGACTCCACAAAGGGCATGGGAGTTGCAGGGGTTCAACCTGCCAGGTGCACAAGTACAGCTGAGTTTGCTCAGGCAGAGGAGAGATGTCTATGTGGATGCACGACCTGTGTGCATGGTCTAACTGCTCACTTGTGGGGTAAAGGCAGGGTGCTGACTTCAGTGGGGAAACACAAACTGAGGGGCTGTCAGATTGAGGTGGCAGATGACTCTTGGTTTTAGACTCTGGATTATTCTACCAAGACACCTAAGTATATAACAGCAACATAAATGTCAGTTTAAGACCTTTAGTACATCAGCTTCCTTGACAGTTGGATCTGAGGCTTGGACCCTGCCTGTATCTGAGCTTCTTCTTCCTCTGAAAAAGCTTCCTGATGTGAAGATTTCCTTATCATGACAACCTCAACTTGACAGTGTTTGGAAATGTTCTTTAGACAAGATAAGTTTCCTTTTCACAAGAAATAAAAATAAATAAATATATAATATAAAAAAAAAAAAAAAGAGGAACACTTGTGCACTAAGGATTAATAGAAGCTTTTCTACTTAATCAGTTTTAAAGTCTAAGTCGTTGCTACCATGTCTAGCTGTTCTGGTTTCAAAGAGAGAGGCAAACAATGCTTGTCAAACTTGACTCTGAAAAGAAACTAGTTTTTTTCTGTGGTGGTATCCCTCAGTTTCCATTGCACTGCCTTGTCCTATTTTAAATTTGTAATGAAAGAAAAAATTCTAAAGCTGGTAATCATGTGCCTTCCCTGTATAAAAACACATCTTGTTTTTATCATCAGTAACCTGTACTACACAAGAGCTCTGACACATATATTTCAGGATAGATTAGGAATTGCCTGCTGCATTTACATAACATTAAAATCACTGTCTAGATACACAAAATAAAATGAATACTTTCCTGATTCTCTAGTATGGGCTTGCATGAAAACGATTTTACCTTGCTTGCCTTTTTTTTTTTTTTTTTTTTTTTCTTAATGAATGCAACAGCCCCTCTTTTTATTTAGTTGGTTGGAAGAGAAGGATTTGATAGCTGAGTGAAGGGACACCTATGTAATTCATTTTCCTGGCAGACTTGGACAGCATGCTTACTGCATTAAAAAAAAAAAAAGAAAAAATGTGGGGGAAAAAGTGTTGCGAAAAACTGTATGGAGTGTGAGACAGCCTGGCCCTATCTGAGTCCCCATCATTCCTTGCAGCTGCCGGAAGCCAACCGCTCGTCTTTCCAAACCACAGGCTCATGTGGGTAATGATATGATTTCCTCTGTCTTGTGTTTTGTGTGTGTGCTTCATGAAAAGTAATCCCCCCAAACTCTACACACCCAGTTAATAAGACAGCACTGGCTTCTCTCATCCTACTGAAGTGATTCTTGCAATGCCAGGACAAGCAACTGGAGGCTTAATCTTCTGTCCCAAGCAGGGTGTTTGACATCATTCACATTTTTCTTGATTGCTTTGGGCTTTATCTTTCATCTCACTGCTAAATAGTGCCCTCGCCAGTTGAAAAAAAAAAGGAAGTGGAGTTCATATAACCTGGTTTCAAACTAGTATAAAATCTTCAGTATTTTATATATAGTATTTTATGGGAAAATCATTCATATATTGCAAGTAAAAAATGAAAAATCAAGACTATCATTATTGTTCTCTACTGAGGACTTTTAACATGCTGTCTGTATGTGATTAAATGTTGGAAATAATATATGTTTTACCAAGCAAAGTAAGGTTACACTCATACTGGAAGTATCCATATACTGATTTCTTATGATTGGAAATACCATACAGTTTATTCTTCAAACAATCATTTTGTACATGAAACCTTTCCCTTCTAGTTATGTAATAACTATAAACTTCAGTGCTTTTATGGCTATTAAAAACAGACTGCTGATTTTAACTTTAAGAAACAGTAGTTCTGGTTTCCCACAGGGCACATAAGTGAGAACTTCAAAACAGTGAAGGGTAGACTCAGAAGCCATTTTTGGTGAGGAGCATCATGGGAGAGAGAACAAGGATCCTTGTTTGAAAAATAAATTGCTGGGTGGTGGAGGCAAGTTTCAAGGGCCCACTGAATGTCAGAGCTTACATTTTTATAGTTAATGAGATATTATCATCCAGAAAGGACTCAAAAATTGCCCTGATTCCTTCCTTTTTCAAGTGATAGAATGAACAGTGGGTGAAAGTATCTAGGAAAATAATTTGGTTAAAGGGGCAAGAAAGCATAATGATCTCTGCAGCCATATTCTGAATGAACATGACTGCGGCTAGATGGGTTTTGTCATGATTAGAAGAAAGAATATGGCAGAAATCAAGATACAAGGGTATGAGAACTTAGAGTTAGCTGTTATAACTGTTGGATCTATAGCTGAGATAATTTTTAGAAATGTTCTAAAATAGTTTTCAGGTATTGGCAATAGTCTGAATGTGAAAAACATGAGAGTTCTGAGTTGAGCATGAGGTTTTTGGGTGACAGTCTGAGTAAAGAGGCAGGATGCTGTTTTGGTGTACTATGAATCAGAAGGAGGTCTCAGTCAGAACTGGAAGGAGAGGAATGACACCTGTTTTGGCACTACTGAACTTGGGCTTAGAGAAATATTCACAAAGACATGTTAGAGGATGAAATTTCAGTTTGGACAGAAAATAGCAGAAACCAGATGGAAAAGTCTGGTTGATAAGTCTGTCGGTAACCAATATGGAATTGTTAGCTGAAACTGTAATTGCAAAAACACCTTGCATCTTCTCATGGGGGAGGGGAAGGGGGAAGAAGAAGTCTAGGACAGAGCCCAGAAGACGTCTCAGAAAAAATGGTAAAAGGGCAGAGGAGCTTCCAAAAAGTGTAATGAAACTAGAAGGAAATCCAAAGATAAGCACTGGTTTTGAAGTCTTCAGGAAAAAGATTATGTAAAAGGATGCAGATAGGACAAGAAGGAAAAGAATAAGCAAGTTCTGGGTCTGAAAATTGTCTAGGAAGTGATCATTTGAGATTTTGACCAGAACAGGTGGAGATGGTGGACAGACTATCACTATATCCTTGTCCATGCCGATAACACTTCACAGGTATCTGATTTTAGCCACTGCGTAAAACAGAATATTAGGTTAGATGGTCCTCTGCGCTGACCAAGTTCAGCTGTTCTTAATTCCAGTGAAGTAAAGGTGCAGAAACTAGATTAGACACTCTAGGGTGGAAATGGAATACAGGAAATCTTATCGGTGCTTGCAGACAGTACACTCAATGTGTTCAGATATGAAGGGGAAATGTAGGAGGTAACTGGACAGGCAAGGGAAGTCAGGGATGGGACAGGCTGCTGCAGAATTGGCATGGGAATGGGGAGATGGATTATACAGAAAAGTAATGAGGGAGTGAGGATGGGTGTGAGGGAGATTGAAGGATGATAGGGTGGATAAGATTACTGGGGAAACTGGAAGAATTAAAGGAAAATAATTGCAAAATTTCTATGTCTGTGGGAATGGTGAAGGATAATTGCAGGACGCGAGGAAGGCAAAGTGGTGCTATTGGGAATGTGGAGGTCATATGGGGCCCATTTGCAGTTGTTATACCTTTGCAAATTGTGAACAGGAATAGCCCAGTGAAATGCAATTGAAGTAATCTATTAGTTTTCACCATTTTACTAATAATGAAATTATGCATGCAATATAAGGAATGTTATGCGCTTACAGCTTGCAGTGCTTTGGTCAAACTGGAATATTGACCAATTGTGCACTGGCCTCAGAACAGGTAAAGAAAATGTGATTCCCTCGGTGCTTTCCCAGTCATCCTGGGGGCTGCCGGATGGGTCCCTCTTCCTACACCCGCACAGCAGCAGCACAGCAGCGCCCAGCTTTCCCTCCACTCAGTCTCCACCTCACCTGCCAGTGGGAGACTGGGTGCGTAGACTGCTTAGTCCCACATAATCTCACACAGAGACCAAAAATCCAGGGTATAAAAGGGATTGACACATGCTGGAAGGTGTGTATTATATTTAGCAATTCTACTGAAAAAAATATTTTGGGAGACTATTTCCCCCAAAATGGTCTAAGTGAGTCAGGAAGCCTTGTGACACCATACACTGGCCCTGACTCCATCCTGGCAAAAAATGGCAACCTAATGGCAAATTAGTTCTAAAGAGAGGACCTTAATTTACCACATAGTAGTCAATCAAAACTATGTAAAATCCATTAAGAGCTCAACTCACTTGGGGAATACAGATTCAATATAGTGGCATAAGTGTATCAGATGAATTGGTAGGTGTTTTCTCCTGGCAGTAATGAAGGTTGGAATTGAGGTTTCTCCTCAAAAGCCAAACTCAGCAAACAGCTTCTGATTTTGGTTATGTATTACTGCAGTAGGAGAGAAGTGGGGACCCTAACTGCAGTTCTTTAGAGGGTAAAAGTAGGGTTATTTTACTTTACTCAGTTATGCATTTATTCATAATATATATTTAAGAGGTGTGTATATTTATGAATCTTTTTACCTTCCCTGCCTGAATGTAATTAATAATTTTAAATTACTTTATTTTTGTAAAGCATTTCCGTTCTCTAGTTTTCAAAATGTGACAATGCTTCTGATACTTCTTTCTTTTCCAAATTCTTCATGGAAACAAAACAAAACAAACAAACAAATGAAAAGGAGCTGCCAAAATAACCACAAAGGGGTTTAGTTAGTTTGTTGTTTGGTTTTGTATATTTAAACAGTATTCTTAACTTTGTTTCCTTATGCATTTTTACTTGAAATATTACAGTTTTCAACCTGAGATCTACTAGGCCAAATTCTCACTTAGGATAGATCAGACGGGCACTTTTGCAGCTGGCTAGTCTGCCTTACTGAAATGTGGAATTTAATTTATTTATGCGATGGAGCTTGGGAGTGGTGAGTCTGAGGTTTGGTTTGGGCATTTTTTTACTAATAATAACCTGTAACAGCAACCACAAAACCAACAAAATGGCAGGAAAAGCTTTTATAGTAAAGGATTTCTGCATGGATTTGGAATAAAGAAGAAAAGTGATGAAAATTTTCAGGTTCTGAAAATGCTGATATTCTGAGACAATGGTCAAATTCTCATCTCTTGTTTCAAAGTCAGGCTATCAGTTGCAACTGAACAATAGTTAGGATGCAGAGCCTGGAGTTATACAGTCACAAAACAGGATTCCCTGGATGTTTGTACCTGTTGTTTAAATATGCACTTCAAGAAGTTAAAAATAACCAAAAAAGCAGAGAGATGTATTTGGAATATTGACAGCTTCAGATGAGTTCAACAAGCACCATTGTTCTCTGATTAGAACACTGAGTCATATATGTGGATGTTTATTATATTGGCTCAGCAGATGCGACTGATAGTATTTTCTAAACGTCATATGCAGCATCCTACATGTTCAGTCTAACTTTTTTTTTTTAAAGCCCCAAGCCCCACAACGAGGTAAGCAAGAAAAATGTTCTCATTTGCTATATACCCACTTTTATTCAGTTATGAGCCAAACTTTTAGTCTATGTAAGAATAAGTACTTATTGATTTAAGAAGAAACAGGCTTATTGATCCAAAGGGAAAATATACTGTGCATGTTGATCAATATTTACCTTGCAGGACTAAACATCCTGATATTCACTTCAAGGCATCAATATATACATATTACTGCATGTTCATGTCATTAAGTCAGGTAACTGGGCTAGATTTCCATCTAACAGTATGAACTCTCCTAATGATTATTTTTCTAGTCAAATATTGTCTCTAAAGGGAAGAAGTTAGAGAACCAGAAAAAGAGTAATTGTTCACCCCCCTTGAGATAAATAATACTTTTCATTAAACTCAGCTGATGCCTATCAAGAGCTGCTAGACTGATTACGTAACATAAGCAGTGAGAAGTCCTCCAAATTCCTCCTTATTTACCTGTACCAAGGCAACATTGGAAATCTAAGCATACATGTCTGAAGATACTTAGGTGCCTAGCTTGTGATTAGTTCAGTGTCAATGAACTTGTACAAGAAGGTGCTGTTTCCTTTTCATTTCCAAAGACAAAGTACATCTGAGATCCTGGAATACCTTTAAAAATTCTGCACAATCCAGGCATCGCCACTTTCTCTCTTTCAGCCTCACCGCAGGCCAGGGATTTCTTCTTGCTGGAATTTATTGACACAGAGCAAATCATAAATTATACAAAGATAAACTAATTATAGCATAATGGGGCAGTCATGGTACATATTTTTTTTCTCTGACATTTCTGTCACATAATAGCTCTAACACTGGGTTAATCATTTTTATTTAAATGTTTTCTTTATGGCTAATTTCATCCTAATATCACCCATCTCCATCTTTAGTCTCCTGAGGCACTCGCTATGAAGGACACACCCAGGGAAGGGGCAGGCACATGGGACAAAGTGAAGCTATGACAGCTACACAGTTAATATGCATTCTTGACATGAGCAACTCCATAATAACAATGTATAATACATGTTGCTTCAGACCAGAATAAATAAGGTGGCCCTCCATCAAACTGCCTTTATTGTTTCCTCCTTTAAAGAATATGCGTGAAAGCTGTGGATCCTTTCTGCCTGCCTTCGCACAAATGGGGCCCTTCCTAAGCCTGTCCGTAGCTCAAATTCCTGTTTAAATTCTCATCACCTTGTGTCTCAGTTACCTTTCACTTTGTCTCTTGCCCTTGTCATGGACAAGCCTATCCTGTTCTGTCCTGTTCATATCCATTCAAAATGCTGGAAACATCATTGCCTTAGCACATGATTTGGGACTTTACATCTACTTTTGGATCTCCATCCTCAGTTTAATCTAAGATTTACTTATTGTACTTCTGCTGGGAAGCTTTTGTATCCCTAACTGCTCTACCCAGCCTGCTTATTCTCTTTTCTAATTGGCACTTTCTCAAGTTACTTGTGGGGCTGGGAAGGATGTGTCTGTACCTACCATCTGTATCTACTTAATTTTCTGCCTTGGACACGTTTGTAGATGTTGTCCCTTCAAAACTTGGTAACTACAATTATGTTGTGCTTCAAGACCCAACATATCGATTTGCCTGATAATGTCTCACCATTTCCTTGACTTCCCTGAGCTATGTGTAGCTGTTGGTTATCTGTTATCTGATTAAATATAGGTCATGAATTGTTTGCACACTGCCACATTTGATGGAGTTCTAGACCTGAAGTGGCATCTGCTAGTTTTCGGGTAATGTGAATAATAAAAATAAACTGAAGAACAGTTTTTTAGCAGACCGAGTTATAAAAAGTTGTTCCCCTGCCAAATGGACGTGCATGCACCTGGATGAAGGGAAGAGATACGATGTTCCCTACCTATGTTGTGCATCTGCTGGAGTAAGCAGCTCTACAATGGGAGTCAGATGGCCATGCTGGTATCTTCAAGCTAGCATCAGTGTGGTTGCTTGTCTTCCAGGTCATTTGGCTTACATGGCAAGGTATTTGTAGTGGGGGGAACTACAGGGATGCTTTCTGTGAGCTTCCCCATGTCAGAAAGAGCCAGTTTCAGCCAGCTCAAAGATGGACGTGCTGCTAGCCAAAGCAGAACCCATCAGTGATTCTGGTGGCACCTCTGTGATAACATATTTTGAGAAATGATGGAAAATGCTGTGCAGCAGCTGTGAGAAAATGTGAGAGAAACATCCCTGCAGATACCATCAAGGCTGATGAAGGAGGAGGAAGAGGTGATCCAGGTGCTGGAGCAGAGATCTCCCTGGAGGAGACCATGGTGAAGCGGGTTGTCCACCTGAAGCCCATGGAGGACCTCAGTGGAGCAGAGGAGCAGATATCCACCCTGCAGACCATGGAGTACCCTATACCACAGCAGGCAGATATGCCCCGAAGGAAGCTGCACCTCATGAAGAGCCTGCAGGATCTTGTCAGGAACTGCAGTCTGTGGAGAGGGGCCACACAGAAGCAGGTTTTCTGACAGGAACTGTGACTTCATGGGGGACGCAGACTGGAGTAGTCCATTCCTGAAAGACTGCAGCCCCTGGGAAGGGCCCACATTGGAGCAGTTTGTGAAGGACTGTATCCCATGGGAGGGTCCCCTCACTGGAGCAGGGGAACAGTGTGAGGAGGAAGGAGTGGCAGAGATGAAGTGTTATGAACTGACCACAATCTCCATTCCCCGTCCTCCTGCACCACTCAGGGGGAGGAAGTAGAAGAGTCAGGAGTGAAGCGGAGCCTGTGAAAAAGAAGGGTGAAGGAAAGGTGGTTGTCAGTTTGGGTTTGGTTTTTTTTCTTTTTTTTTTTTTGCACTGTCCTGTTTTTAATTGACAGTAAAGTAGATTCATTTCCCCTAGTTGATTCTGGTTTACCCATTATGGTAGTTGGTGAGTGATGTCTGTGTCCTTATCTTGACCCATGAGCTTTTTCATTGTATTTTCTCACCCTATCCTGAGGAAGGGGAGTGAAGTAGCAGCTTCATTGGCACCTGGCATCCTTCTGAGGTTAATCCACCACAAACTCACAACTGGCTTGTCATCTAGTCAACTCAAAGTGAAGGCAGAGAAGCTTGAGTCCACCCTCTAGACATGCCCTTATAATGGATTATTTTATCACATCTCTTGAAATTTTCAAAATGTGCATGGTGTCCTCTGAATACTCTTGTGAAATTAAGAAGTGTTAACATTGCTGTTTTCTCCAGAGAACTATGGTACAAAGTGACTGAATGGTTCTCTCAAAATTGCAGAGCAAAACACCATCCAAGCCTCTTGCCTGTAAACTGCAGCCCTAATCCCAGAGCTTGCTTTATTGCTTTGTTATAGAATTGTCCTGGTTTTGGCTGGAATAAACCTAATTTTGTCCTAGTAGCTGATATAGTGCTGTGGTTTGGATTTTGAATGAGAATAGTGTTGATAACACTGATGTTTTAGTAGTTTATATTAAGTCAATGACTTTTCAGCTTCTCATGCTTCCCTGCCACTGGAGCCTGGGAGTGCACAAGCAGGTGACAGGGGATACAGTAAAGACAGCTGATCCAAGTGAGCCAAAGGGGTATTCCATACCATATGATGTTTAACTTGAGGTTTAACAAGACCAAGTGTCAGGTCCTGCACCTTGGTCACAACAACCCCAGGCAACACTACAGGCTTGGGGAGTAGTGGCTGGAAAACTTCTTGGCAGAAAAGGAGCTGGGGGTCCTGGTGGACAGCCAGCTGAACATGAGCCAGCAGTGTGCCCAGGTGGCCAAGAAGGCCAATGGCATCCTGGCCTGTATCAGAAATCGTGAACTGTGTGTCTAGCAGGACTAGAGAAGTGATCATGCCCTTGTACATGGCACTGGAGAGGCCACAACTTGAGCACTGGGTTCAGTTTTGGGCACTGCAGTATAAAAAAAAAGACATTGAGGTGCTGGAGCGAGTTCACAGAAGGGCAACAAAGCTGGCAAAGGGTCTGGAGAAAATGTCTTATAAGGAGTGCCTGAGGGACCTGGGGTTGTTTAGTCTGGAGAAGAGAAGGCTGAGGGGAGACTTTATTACTGTCTACAACTACCTGAAAGAAGGTTGTAGTGAGGTGGGTGCTGGTCTCTTCTCCCAGGTAACTAGGGATAGGATGAGAGGAAATGGGCTTAAGTTGCACCAGGGGAGGTTTAGGGTGGATATTAGGAAAAACTTTTATACTGAGAGAGTGGTGAGGCATTGGAACAGGCTGCCTGGGGAGATGGTGGAATCACCAAACGTCCAGATGTGGCACTTCAGGACGTGGTTTAGAGTTCCTGATAATATTTAGCAGATGGTTGCCATTGAAGGTTATTTCCGACCTTAATGATTCTATGGTTCCATGATTCCACAATTCTATGATTCTATTCTATGTCATGCTCAGTATATAAACTAAGGAGAGTTGGCCAGGAGGGGTGGATCATTGCTTGGGGACAGTGTGGTCATGGGTCAACAGGTGGTGAGCAATTGCATTGTGGATCACTTGTCCTTCTTGGGTGTTATGTCTCTTTTTGCTATATTAATGTTCTTTACTATTGTATTATATTATATTATGGTTATTAAACTGTTATTATCTCAACCCACAAGTTTACTTTTGTTTCCAACAAGTGATAGAGATCACAAGAGCACACTGACCGCACACCTGTCATCATTAACTATAAGATAATCCAGAGAGGAGCTGTCCACTCTCAGCTATACTGAAATACATCACAATAGGAAGGCACAAGGAGAAGAATTAGACTTTACTTAAAATGGTTTGTTTCTCTAGACTCAAGATTTGGCATATGTGTGCAGCAAGTATCAGAAGTTACAATTCATTACTAACTATGTATAGGGATCTCGATGGACAGTCTCCTGAGCAAGATGGAATCATACAATGTTCAGAGACAACATTATATGATTCACATAATAAAATAATTGAATGTTGAACCACCATGCAATGCAAGTGTCCAGAGATCTTCACTAAATAATTATCAGTAATAAATTAACTTGAAAAAATCAGGATTCGTTAGTGAAGTTTTTGGGAGCAGTGAAGTTGAAACAATCCTTTAATTAACAGTACTATTAGTTTACTTTTTCTGAAAATTAAGTGTGATGTACTTCTAAATCTCTCTAATTTGACTTCAGTAGAGTTTTGTGATTTGAAAAAATAGCCAAGAGACTTTAAGAGATGGATTTAAAAGCAAATGAAAAAACCAAACCTCTGTGACCAATACATTGGTTCATTAACACAACTCTCCATTGCTTCCTGCTTCTTAGTAGGCAGCACTGAACTGACACCAGACTTGTTTCACTTCACCTTTGCCAGAAAATCAGACATATCTATTTTGAAGTTCTTTAATCTGTCTATATGAATTTTTAGGGAGTAATCATAGGAGTAGTTGAGGACAGCAATGAAATATGCATTTGACACTCAACTATCACTCTGAATTTGTAGTATCTTCCTTATTTTGCTAAATCGAGATTAAGGCTGTACAAAAGTGTACATATATCTTTTTCCTTTTTTCAGCTGCCTTCTCAGGTAGGATTAATTTTGTTAGTAGTCTCTTGAGAGAAATATTTGTCAGGTTTTACACAACTCTATTAATGAAGAAATGCCCAATTAACAATGTTGATCTTGGAATAGGTGCGGTATCTGACTAGACTCAGGGACATCTTTATCTCTGCCTGGGTAGCCTAGGTCTTAACCACTGTGGTCTTCACCCTGCAGACAGACAGCCATAGCACGTCCATGATATAATATGTGTGTGGGGAAAAAAAAAGTTAATTCTTTGAACCTCAGATAGAATGGATAGCACAAAGGAAGAGTGATAATACATCTTAGTTTAGTCCCTTTTGTATACGTAGAAAAGTTTTACGCCTCTTTTCCAAAAGGAAAATGACTTGATAAATTTTAACTATACGAATACTTGACAGATTTTAGTAGCTATAGCTGTACTTCATGAATTCAGAAGCTTAGAAGGGATCAGTAACAGGAGAACTGACACGATAGGACCGTTCTCTTTTTAAATTTATACAGAGGTTTAATGATCTATGAAAAGCAGATAATTGCCTTTTTCTAATCACAAATTCTTGAGATCATCTTGTCAATTCCACTGCTCAAACAGGTTCAGACAGAGCAAGTTGCCAAGGACCACATCCAGCTGGGTTTTGAATATCTCTACAGATGGAGACTCCACAACCTCTCTGGTAAACCTGTTTCAGTGTTTGAACAGGGTCACGGTAAAAAAAAAAGTACTTACTTGTGTTCAGGTGAAATTTCCTTTGCCTGTTGTCTTTGTCCTATCAGTGAGCAGTACTGAAGAGAGCCTGGCTCCGTGTTCTTCATCCCCTCCTGTCAAGTATCTTCAGACACACTGGTAAGATCCCCTCGAGCCTTCTGTTCTCCAGGCTGAACAGTTCCAGCTCTCTGTGTCTCCTCATAGTAGAGATTCTCCAGTCCCTTCATCATCTTTGTTGCTCTGCTGGACTCAGCATGTTTTCCTTCATGTCTGATCAAAGAGTTCTGGAAACCTTATGGATATGTATTAGTACAGAAATAATTGTCCTGTTCTGAGGCATTTTGAGTAAGAGAAATATCACTTAATTTTAAATTTCTAACACTGACGAAAACATTTCCATTTTTACTTTTAACGTTGGAAATCTAGAGTAACAATCTGACTTCAGGATGTAACGGGAAGTTGAATTTTGTGTATATTCTATGTAAAACTAGCTACAGGAAAGAAGCATAAACTAGACCTATCATTAAAAATGGCTGAATCGGCAAAACTTCATTCCACAAGTCATAGGCAGTATTTCAGAACAGAGATCCAGAATTTTTATTTCAGTCACATTAGACTAAATCCTACACGCCATGTTTTTATATGCAGAGTGATTACTGGGCAGTCTTTGAAGCAAGAAGCGTGGTTCCTGCAACTCTTTATTTGCATCCTAGCTGAGGCTGCTGTTGCTGACAGTAACACCTTAGTCTTCTGTAGTCAGAACTTTCTTATTGTAGAAGGAAATTGTGTCCTTACCTTCTCTGCTGACACAGAAGTATTACTGTATGTAACCAAGTCCCTGATATGAGTGATTAGCCTATAATCAAGCATGTCCCATTTTGCTAGATAGTCTAGACCACTCATGTTGTCTGAGAAGACAGAAAACTCCTTGGAACAGCTTGTGGTAAAGTGACACCCATTAACCAGCACTTCTGTGCACTACCTAAACATAGCTAGTGATAATTACAGTGTGCCTACCCTGTGAAATGGAGTGGTGGTGTGGCTGGTTCCTATCTCCACTATACTTGTCCTGTAGGCAGACCCACTGGCCAGTTGTTCAACTGACAGGTTCTTCAGATTAGCAGAGCTGTCTGAATGAAAATGCCAGAGATCAGCCAGCAAAACAAGGAGATAACTGTCTGGATGCAAATGAGAGCTCCTGGATTTGTCCTGGATCCACATTCAGCTTTGGCCCAGATGTAACTATGAGCAGCAAATTTTAGAAGGGATACTTTTCCCTTCTGTGTTAGACCAGTGATGTCTTTGGTACACCCCTTCCCAAGTGTTTTGTGCATGTATGTGTGCACGTGTACACCTATAACCAGAGTCTTTAAGTCCACTAAAATTGTAAATACATATAAAATTGGAATGCTCCTTGATGAATACCAAATGTCATTCAACTTCATGGTTCCACTTCAGTCCGTCAGTCACCAGTCATACAATACATATATGGCCTTGCTGCCAAAAAAATATCTGCAATCACATTCACTCTATTACATTCCCTTAATGTAAAATATTCTTCTACCTTTAAAAAAATAAATAAATAACCCCCCTCTTTGCATTTGCTATTCCTATAGTTGAAAGAAGTTAACTAAGCCACTAATGACAAACTGTTAGTTTTTCTTTCACCTACAGATGGATTAAAATCTCACATATCTGATCAGCTGTCATCCACATTTCCTTGCATTATTACAACAATTATTTATCATGCTTTTGTGGTAGTGTTCATAAGGCACAAAGAGTTTCTCTGGCCTCTAGATAAGATGCTCACAAAGAAAGTATTGAGCAATTGAGGATTTAGAAAACAACAAGGGGGGCTTTCTATTTGTACACAGATAACTAAAAAACAGTTGTATGGTAGAAGCCAGTGGAAAATACACAGAGAGAGTACGGGACTTGTAGTTGAGTTCAAGGAGGTGAGTCAGTAAAGAAAAATTATGGGGGGATAAAGCCTAGAGGTAACTGCCTGAAATGCTTATATGTAAAAGAGAAAGAATGATGGGAGAGTAAAGGACAGTGGGAAGTTAATGTAAGATAAGTTAGGAGAAAGGTGAGTAACAAGTATGTTGCAACAGTGTCTGAGAAGTCAGCACAGCAATACAAAGAGGAAAATTACATGAACAGAATGATGGGAAAGAAAGATTTTGGTGGTGATATTTTACATTTATATGTCAGTAGCACAGGTGGTATTTCCTATAATGTGTAAGAAGAGGAAACCATGGAATTTTTAGACACTTGAGCTTTGCCAAAGAGTGCCAGAGTTCTTCTCTGAAGTTAAAATTTCTGAGACTACAATTTAATATATTAAAGGTTATAAACAGATGAAGATTTACTAAATGTTAGATATTATGTGGAAATGGAACAGTGATCTGTATTTCCTATGTTATATGTCCTATATGTTATAACTGTCAATCAACTGTTTAGTGTGAGGTCCATGATATTGTCTTAAGCACTTCTGGCACTGCAGAGTATGAAGAGCCATCTGAGAGCAAAACAACACTGTGAGGAATTTCTCAGGGCAGGCAGAATAGGTGAAATCGGGATTGTGAAACACAGCTGCTTACACTTAGTATTATAGTAGAAATTGTGGTTTGAGGGAGTTTTCTGTCTGTGTAAAACAACATCCATTACCCTTATTTGCCTCTGGAAATTTACCACACTTCAGGTGACAAATATTCACCATCCTCATCTTTATCAGAACTTCTGTTTTCCAAACCGAATGAGAGCTACTCACTCAAGAAGTTGACAATCCTGCAAGCAAACCCTCTGCACAATGTGCCCAGGCCATTCTTTGAGCAATTAGGACTATAACATAAGTCTTGCACTGGAAAGACAAGAGAAATACCTGCCTGGTACACTCCAGCTGTTGTAGAGAATATTCATGCTGTGTGCTTAAAACTTTTTTTTGTTGATTCTCAATTTGCAAAACTCCTCTGATGTATTTTTCTATTTAATTTTCATCACCTACCTGGTAATGCACGGAATGCATCATGAATGTGATGTGCTGTCTGTTCTGAGGATTCAGATTGGTAAAACTGCTGCAGGAAAGCTATAAATGGGAACTGGTCATACACAGCAGTAGAAACAATGTACCTCCTGCAATAACAATTACGATTTGTATTTAAGAATGAATCTGAGGGAAACCATTCACTGTGCAGCCTTGTTAGATGCTTCCCACAATAAACCTGGTAGCGATGGAAAAGATTCTTTAGTCTGAGATAAGATTTAGCTGACAATGAATTAGACACCCATAAGGGCAATTGTTTTGTTTTGTTTTGTTTTGTTTTTCTGTACATCGCTCTACCTTATATCCTTTACATCCCTCTTTGGCTCATCCAAAATTCCCAGTAGTGTCAGAGGAAATACTGCAAGAAAAGAATTGTAAAATCTGGCTCCTCAGGCAAGTGCCTCAGTATATATCTGTAACTTATCTCTTAACAGACCTGCTTGAAGTAGATCTAGCCTTGGTAACCATCACTGGGACAGTGAAGCTCTCTTCAGAATACCCACTGCTTCTATCCCAGCAAGAAACTTGCTGTACTTGAGAGCAGGTTACCAGCAGTGAGCTTAGTCCCACTGTGACTGTACAGCTTGTAATTCTCATAAATTCTCATAAAAGGATCTTCACAACGTCTTCTACGTCCTGAGAGCTCCTGTGAGCTGTTAACAAACCTAAGTGCAGCGAGCTGTGGAAGATGTTTAACATCTCACAAGATTTGACTCCAGCTGGCTTGACTCACACATGTCCAGCAACTTGATTCTGATCTTAAAACTTTTGTCTAATGTTTAATGAGAAGTCATGGATTGCACAGTGTGAAACCTGCCTTTAAAAATATGTGCCAAATCAGCTCCCCCCGGTAGGCTGGAGCACACTCAGAGCCACTGGCCTGGGAGCCCTTTGGCTGCTGGAGCACAGGAGGAGAGTAGCAAACAGCTCCTGAAAGCTCAGTTTCTTGGTGGAGTGTTGGTACTTTTACTTCAAAATATCTGGACACATATCTGTGGAAAGTTGCTTGAGTTAACCAGCTTTCACTTTGAAGAGGGTGGTTGCTGAAGCTCTCCCTGCCTGTATTTCCCAGTGGCACTGAGGTAGAGATCTTTGAGATTTCCTGGAGAAAGGTACTAACTGCTAAATGTATGGTGGCACATTTTTGTGGACCCTTCCTTCCTTCCTTCCTTCCTTCCTTCCTTCCTTCCTTCCTTCCCTTCCCTTCCCTTCCCTTCCCTTCCCTTCCCTTTCCTTTCCTTTCCTTTCCTTTCCTTTCCTTTCCTTTCCTTTCCTTTCCTTTCCTTTCCTTTCCTTTCCTTTCCTTCTCTATTTTCTTTTTTTTCCTTATTTTCGTTATTTTTAATGACAGGGTGTGATTCTACTGATCAAATGCTTCTGTTTCCTTACATGCAAACCTGGAAGAAATGGGTTTATAAATAAGGGAACAATATAGCTCTGGGTTTCAACCTTATTAGATCCATAAAGTCTGGAGTTGTGGTAGAAGGAGCATTCTACCTTTCTGTAGACACAGTGAGAAAAATAATAAAAAAAAAAAAAAAAAGAGAAACACTGGGTATAGGTGGTTCAACTTAAGTGTACCCAGGTATTATCCTAGCTTGTGAAGCACACAGCAATCATGTCTGCAGAGCTTCTTTGAGGGGAGGAGTGCCTGAAATAAATCCCCAGGTATAGTCTTGCCATTTCTATTTTAAAAGAAGCCTGGCTTAGCATTGGAGACCTCATTTTGTTGTACAGTATAAACTTTTAGTAAGTAGATGATTTCTGTTCTGAAGAGCTTGCATTGTAAGGGCCCAATCTTTCCAATGCTTACATGCTTGCTTAACTTAGTATCTCTGAATAGTCTCTTTTAAGTCAATGACATTACTCACATGCACAAAGTTATACTTAAATTTTTTGTAGTATGAGAGCACAGATAAAGATAGGATGTGAGAAAGGAAGTGTTACTATCCTTGTCTTGCAGATGAGGAACTGAAGCCCAGCAAAATTGAGATCCTGATCCTCCACAGAGTGTGTATATGCTTAATTTTTAAGCATACGAGTATTTTCTGTCAAGTTCACCGCGTCCTCTGGACTGAAGTGTAAGGTCTGGGTTTCAGTGACTGTCTCTGTCACCGATTTTAAGTAAGTTACATAAGTTCTGATCCTGTGGTGTTAAATTCAAGTGCTTAAAAAGTGTGGGACTCGTTCTGCATGGGATGTGAAAGACCAGGGTGAGTTAAAGAAGGATGATCTGACCCCTTTAACCTTAGCTCCGAGGCGTTACAGGTGGATGTCTGCAGCTGACGCCGTGTGACATCCACCCTTATCGTTGTGCCTGGCTGCTGCCTGCCGTGCTGAGAGACCTTCACACCCCGGCGCTGCATGAGCCCGGCCGCGGGAGCTCCCGGCGGCGCGGCACGGAGCCCGGCCCCTCTCCCGCTTCTCCAGCTCGGCGGAGCCGGCGAGGCGCCCCGGTAAAACACCTCGCCAGGTAACCCCCCCACTCCCCCTCCGCGGGGGCCGCCGCCCGCTCCGCTGCCGCCACCCGCTCGCCGGCGTCCCGGGC
>JAAGNO010005006.1:7986-26859 GCA_033439905.1 Ceryle rudis
AAGGGTAAGAAAATTCACTTTCAAACAAACAAAGGAAAAAATCCCAAACAAAATTCACTGTTAAAGAAAAGGCAAAGCTCTGCTTTCTGGGAGTGACCAGCTTGGCAGCCCCAGTCTGGCCGGGCACAGCGGTGCCAGGGCAGCTCCTCCAGCTTCTCCCACAGCTCCGACCTCTCGAGATGAGGAGCAGAACTGCTGCTACCACAGGAGAGGACCCATCCCTGTGACTCCTGGCCAGTCCAAACCCTCACGGTGTGCCCTGGGTGCCCCTCAGCCCTGCAAAGCCCCCTCATACATCAATTCACACATTTTCCATGAAAAAAAAAAAGGCAGGTTTTGAGCGGTCCAGCCTGAAAAAGCTCAAATCGAAAGAGAACGTGCTCCTGACCCGATCCTGCTCTAACTCCCAAACTCATGACCTGGCTTTTGGCTCACACGCAGATAACATCAGATTTTGTTCTCCCTGGTTTTTGTGCAGTTCTCCCCTTTCCAACTTCATTAACCTCCCTGGAGCAGCACAGGGAACACGCTGGCTGGCGGCGGTGCCGAGATCGGAATCCCTGCAAGCACAGAGTTCCCGAGCTGAAAAGAAACTGTCTTTGCTCTTTGTGTGTATTTGATGCAGACGTGGTTTCCTCACAGGATGCTTTGCCAGTCTGGAGGAGCACAAAGCAGCAGCAGCGGCAGGAGCCGTGCGAAAGCATCGCAGCCCACGCCACACCCTGGCCCCTCTCAAAGCCCGAGTTATCCACCCAAACTGCTCTTGGCTACACAAGAGCTTTTTCTTTCCTCCCCACATTATTTATTTCCCAGCCTCCCAGACAGCTGCACTGAGCACGTCTTATATTTATAAACATCCCAAGTTTACCGGGGTTAATTTTCTCAGCAGATACCTCCAGCTCCCAGGCCAAGTTTGTGCCGGGGTCTGTGGCAGTGTGATCTCCACTCCTCGGAGGATGAACTCCTTCCATCCTGCCTTCAATAGATACTTTGGAAAAATCAGGATACTAAGGTCTGTGACACCCCCTGGCACTAATCCCAGCCTGGGGACTGGATCTGATGTTGCTCATCTACCTACCCCCGCAGAAGGATCTTATGTACATCTGGAAAACCAGCACCTTCACCCACAGAATTGGTTGGAAGAGACCTTTAAAATCATCAAGTCCAACCATTCCCCCAGCACTGCCAGGGCACCACTGACCCCTGGCCCTCAGCACCACAGCTCCACGGGGGGCTTGGAAACCCCTCCAGGGATTACGGGGAATCTATCTCAGGGCTAAATGGTTGAAAAATGAATGAACCACTTCAGCATCACAGGCTTAAATTCAGTGTTGCAGTTGCTACCTACATATACGTGGCCACCTTGTTCAGAACTTGCCATCTCCAAAATTCCTTTCTTCGCTGGTGTTTTTTGTTTGGTAGAGTTTTTCTTTTCCCCCTTCTACCCAGACTCAACTAATGGAGCAGGAGCTGAACCCAGCATCTCTGGACCTTCAAGAGCACCACAGCCTCAACACCCACCCCTGAAACAGAGTTTGCAGGGACAGCTGTGGGACACCAGCTGTGGGACACCAGCAGGGCTCTTGTCCTACCTGTGGGCAGGACTGATGTGGAGCCCACTCAGCTGGCTGGGCAGAGCCGACTCGGAGCTGCTGTTAGTGTAGGGTCTGGTTGGGTGCTGGTGCTGCACATTCACCATCTGCTTGCTGTCCATGGGGCTGCCACCGGCCCCGTGGGGCACTGGCTTCCGGCTCTGGGCAGGCCCATTGTCCTGGAAGAGAAGAAAAAGCAGAAAAAAAACCCCTGAGATTTATAGTTCTTAGCATGATCTACACAGAGAGGCTGCGCTGGGACCTGAGGTTTGCAGCAATATTATTTCACATGCGCTGTGGGAAATGAAGATAACGCAACAGGAAAACTCTGCCTGGACCTGCAGTTAAATCCTGCTGAATCTCTGCAGCTTTCCCTGGTCTCTGACCAAATGAACTTGCCTGTTTCTCCAGGGTGAGCCACCGCCAGGCATCCTGCCATTATCCTCCCGTAAAAGGAGGATGTTATTTCCGCAGAAAGAATGGCCTCGAATCTGCTTCTCGTTCGGTGTTGCATCGCTCGGGGAGCACTTACGGCTCTGCTGACGGCGGGGCAGTCACTCCTGGTTGACATGAGCAAAGCACGGTAAGAGCCCAGCTCTGCAGCTGCCCACACAGGCTGGGTGAGACCTGGAGCCAAGGCACTGATCCAAGGGTTTTTTCACTTACTTCCAGCCACCCTCATCTGCAAGGATCTGTGTTCGTTTCGGGAGGTTTTCACAGAATCACAGAAGGTTCAGGGTTGGAAGGCATCTTGAAAGATCAGCGAGTCCAACACCCCGGCCAGAGCAGGGTCACCCAGGGCAGCCCACACAGGAACAGAGCCAGGTGGGGTTGGAATCTCTTCAGAGGAGACTCCACAACCTCTCTGGGCAGCCTGGGCCAGGCTCTGTCACCCTCACAGTAAAGAAGTTCCTCCTCGTGTTGAGGTGGAACTTCCTATGTTCTGGCTTACACCCATTATTCCTTGACCTATTACTGGGCACCACGGAAAAGAGACTGGCCCTTCCCACTTGACACCCACCCCTCGGATATTTATAGACATTATTAACAGCCCCTCTCAGCCTTCTCTTCTCAAGACTAAACAGCCCCAGTTCCCTCAGCCTTTCTTCATAGGAGAGATGTTCCAGTCCATTCATCAGCCTCATAGCTCTCTTGGACTCTCTCCAGTAGCTCCCTGTCTCTCTTGAACTGGGGAGCCCAAAACTGGGTACAGTATTCCAGGTGTGGCCTCACCAGGGCAGAGCAGAGGGGGAGGAGAACCTTCCTCGACCTGCTGGACACAGTTTTCTTAATGCCCCCCAGGAGACCATTGACTCTTGGCCAAGAGGACCCACTGTTGGCCCAGGGGTAGGCACCAGCAGCTGCTGCTCCCAGCCCTGCAAGTCAGAAACACGCCCGTACCGAGGGAAGAAAGAGCTGCTTGTGTAAGAGGCTGCAATCCGCTCAACCTGGTTTAATCCCAGATCCCCAGCAGATCCCCTGGCAGATCCCCAGCGATGCTGCTTTCCACCAGCTTTTCAGTAGACTGAAGGTGATGCAAAACTAAGCAGAAAAACCCAAAAAAATCAGAGAAAAAACCATCCCTGTGAACAAATAACAGAGTGCATGTCGCGGGGTTTTAATACAAAGCTTACTTTTGACTCAAATAATCCAATAAATACTAATTGGAAGCAAATGTCTGTCACTGGTGCATAGCAGAAAACACCGGTGCTCCCAACCCTTGTAAAAACGAGCAGCTAAAAGAAATAAACCCCAGATCCTGCTAGAAAAAGATCTTGAAAACCCAAAGCTTTAGTTCTTCCGAAGGCAAAACTCCCATTGATAAAAAACGAGCTGAATTAAGAGCTGCAAGATGGTGCCTTTGAGAGTGTTGGGGTTTTTTTCCTACAGACTCCAGGAAGCTCCTGGAGCTTCCACCACCTCCGAAGCCCCGGCAGCCGCCCCGAGCCCTCTTAGCTCTGCTGCTGCCACACCGTGTGCGCACACACACGTGGGGAAATCACTGCTTCCAACATAATAACTGCAAATTATCTATTAAAAAAAAAAATAGGAAAGGAATTTTGCTGCCAGGAATAATATAATTTTAACTGTTCCCCAATTTACGTTCTTTATTAAAAAAATAAATATGTAAAGTACAACCAGGCTGCGGGTTTCCAGTTCCCAGATTTACATGATTATTTCAAGGGGAATAAAGAAAATGCTTTAAACCGTGACACAGAGAGGAAGAGAAGGATCATAAACATTTTTCTGGGGGGAAAGACCAACGGCCCGTGCTGGCTGGCAGGCTGTTGTGAGCTACAGAGCTCTGCTTCAGAAAGCCATTATCATTAATTATCTGCACGTCGGGGCCCAGATAATCGCTTGGTCCGAGGGAATCGGTGCCTGTGGAGGACAGGGCAAGGTCTCTGCTCTCCTCTGTCCATACCAAGGACAGTCAGACCCTATTTCTGGACTGAAAACCACCTCCTTCATCAAACCCAGAGATCATGACCTCCATGGACTTGCTTTAACCCAAAGCAGCTTGTAAAGCGTTGCCCATTTGTCCCTGTTAAGCTCAGCAATTTGTACGTGGAGAGCAAATGTTGCTGTGAATGTAAGTGCTCGGGCACACTCCAAAAGCCATGAAAGCCCCGTGATGGAAACAGGGTGTTTCAGAGCCCTCCCTGCTCTGCTGAGCTGCTTGGTGTCCCCAGTTGCCACCAGTTCCCTGTCCCTGTGGGAGGAGGATGGTGGTGGCAGCTCACCCTGAGGTCTGCTCAGCTGTGTCATAAAGCCACAGGTGACCCAGCAGCATCTGTAGGGATCAATCCTCCTGATGGACACTGGAGTGCTCCCACTACCCCAGCACCTACCACACCAAGGCCACGGAGATGAAGCAGGAGGTGTCCCTCAGCCTTTTCCACCACGTTCTTTTCAGGCTTTGGAGAGCTGAGCTTCGTGCTGGGGGCAGCTCATGGCTCAGTGGGAAACGCACAGAAAGCATTTCCCCCTCTCAGAGCACACTGGGCTTTCCCTCCCTTGTTGCTCTCGGTTTCTCTGCTATGGAACTTTCCTGTTCCACCATAAGCTGTTCCCAGGGCAGAGCCGTCTCCTTTTTCTCATCTCAAAGGCTGAGACACCTCTGCAAGGCTTTGCCTTGTGCAAAACACTCATGTGCTTGTTCTCAGAAACCTAGAACCAGATGGATTTCTTTCCAGCTCTCAAATTCAAGATCAGAAAAAAAATTCCCCCCTTTGGGATCTAATCTGCTTTTCTCTGCTGGCTTTTCTTCCTGCTTTTTATGGCCTCTCTTAAATTAAGAGGGTTTGCAAACCCTTCCTAAGAGCTGGCCTGCGAAGTTTCACCGAGGAGAACTCTTTTGGCCTACAAAACAGAAACTCACAATCTGTTTTCTCACGCTCAGCCTTCTAGGACCATCAATTATGAAGTGTAACCACCCACCTGACACGCAGCATTTGGAGCTCCTGGAGCCCGGGCCTCCCCAGTCCTGGCAAACACGATTCATGCAGCCATCCCACACCAGATAAACACAAAGCAGAGCTAGAAAGGAGCTGTCTGACATCCCGGTCCCAGGGAGCAGGTGGGTTTTGGGGTGGTTTTTTTGTGCAGCTGCAGTAGCGATGCAGCGAGCGGCCAGTGCTCAGCCAGACTGACCATCTCTGGTCAGGTCACCACCACCTGCAGACTCCCGGCCTGTCCCTTCCCACCAGGGGAAGGAATGAGCAGAGGAAAAGGGATTATTTGGAGAAGAATGAATCACGAGAAACAAAAAAGACGACCAGCCGTGGCCACCCCATATATGGCATCATCAGAACACCTCCTCCTCCTCCTCGAGATGCCTTTATCAGCGTTGTACCAACACAGCCTGTGCCTTATCAAGCACAGGTAAGGGCTTCCCCTGCCAAACCAGTATTTATATCCCGAGGGACTATTTCCAGCAGAAGGAAAACACAACAAAACGTACAGGAGTGTTTCTCTTGGCAGCAGGCGCAGGAAGCCAGGGCAGCCATATGTATGTATATGTGTCTGTATATATCTTTATGTACACACAGAGAGCAGCACTGGCAGCAAGAAGCACCTTGCCCAGAGCTACTATAGGGCTGTAGGCACCAGTGAGCCACGTTGGGTTGGCTACGGTACCTCAGTCACTGTGTTTCTTTCCACTGACCCTCCAAAAACAGCCAGATACCATCAGCTTTGCTTGCACTCAGCAGTATCTCCTTGACTAGAGTCTCAAACACATTCTTGGGTGCCACTGTTTATGAAGACAGGAGGTGAGAGACATTTAACTGGTTTTTGGATGCCCACCACACAACACAGCATTGAGAGCACGATGCAGCATCGCAGCTGGATCTGTTCCTGTGTGGGCTGCCCTGGGTGACCCTGCTCTGGCAGGGGGGTTGGACTCGATGAGCTCCAGAGGTCCCTTCCAACCCCTACCCTTCTATAATAAGAACAATTTGCTGAAGCAAACAGCCTATACCATTAATCAGCTGGAAGATGTAGGGCGTCTACACATCTCATAGTGGAAAAAGTTCATGAGATACACATGAAGAAATCTGGTAAAGAAAGTGGCTGTTCCGCCCCAAACAGGACTGACATACGAGGTTTGCACCTTTGCTGTAAACAGGAACAGGTCTTTGACTTCCTTCAACAGCTGTTGAAAGAAACTGATGCCACTTTCCTATTGCAAAAAACACACTATTAAATTGAAACCCAACAAAAGCTCTCAAGATGTTTAGCAAACAAAGCACGACGCAAACGAAAACCATCCCGACTACACCACAATGGGCAACTGGTTCTGGCATTCATCAGGGAAAAATATTTGAGAAGGAGAAAAGGGCTGCTCTGGAGCTGGCGGCCCTTGCACCCAGTGGGACAGCCCAAGAGGCAGACCCCTCAGGCACAGCACCCCAGCAGCCCCTCCAAAGGGGGTTTCTGTGCTGGAAGGAAAACAGTGTTCTTAAAACACGGGGTTGCCTTTTATATTTAAGGGAAAGATGCTGAATGAAGGATTCAACCCTGAGAATACCTCGAACAGCCACAAATCACAGAACAGTAGGGGTTGGAAGGGACCTCTGGAGATCACCTTGTCCAACCCCCCCCTGCTCCAGCAGGGTCACCTAGAAATAAGGAGAGCTTTTTTCCTTCCCTCTTCTACAAGCATTGAGCCAATTTCTATCGAGTCCCTCTGTTCCATGCCTGCTTATCAGCAAATCTTCCTCCCTCCATATCAACTGCAGGTATTTCCTTTAGCTACAGAGCGATGCCCGGACGCGGCTGCGGGAGCACCGAGCGCCATCAGCAAAGGAACGAAGCTCAAATGGCTTTCACAGGACGTACAGTCTCCAATTTCAGGAAATACAGGGGAACGTTAAAAGAAGCAAGTTGAAGATTTCAACAGAAGTACAAATATCCTCTGTGGCTTCACCACGTCGAGCTAAAGCACACTGGGGAGGTGGGATAAGATGCCAGGCGGTGCCTGCTTGTTGCTGCTGTGCCCCTGACTTCGCTGGAGGAGCTGAACTGTTTTTCTCCCTCGGGGCTTTTAGTCAAACCTGTAACAGGGCAGCAGACTCAAAAATTCAACCAGGAATTTGCAAAAGGTTTGAGAATCAGTCTCAGTCCCTGTCTCCTTCAGGGAGAGTTTATCATATCTCAAAACCACCCTTTGCAGAGCCAACAAGAAGCATAAATCTCTTCAGAGCAAGTCGAGCACGCAGTTTCAGCTCTCTGCTTAACAGGAATAACAGTGGGATCCAAAGCTGGGAAGAGTTTAACTCACGGATTTAACCTAATCCCAACTCTTGGCAGGCAGGGGTCCCCCCGTGCTCGCTGCTCTCGGCACCGGCCGCCCTCAGCCCTGCTCCTCAGGGCTGCACTTGGCCAAGCTGCAGGAGCCGACTGCCCTCTGCGCTCAGAGAGCATCCTCCAGCCCACACCACTTCTGAAGGGTTTGGGGAGCTCGCATTTGTATTCGGATACATTTTGGTAAGATATATCCACCTTCACTTTCCTCAACTTTGACCATTTTTGCTGCATCAAGTTTTATGATTCTTAAAAGACAAAAAAAACCCCAACCCAACCCAAACAAAAACCCAACTGATTGCTTTTGGCAAATTTTGCAAAATGATCTGTTTGTCCTTCCAGCCTTTTTCAACTACAAGTCTTGAGCTCTAGAGACCGTAGGTTTATAGACACGGCTTTAGAGAACATCAGACCATGTTCTGATCCAAGGCATTTAAAGTTCATTCACTTCACTGTGTTTTAAATTAGACCCTTAAAAGGCCAGAAGCACAGCCAAAATAATTCATTTCATTTTCCAGACTATCAGACGGAGATTAAAACTGAAGATTGCTAATTCGAGAGGCCAACACTGGCTGCTACAGCCTCCACGTAAGCACCTCCACAACCTCTATGCAAGCACCAACACCCACAGCCTGATCTGGAAGACCTTTGAGCTACGGTAGCTTTGGATCATCTGAGAAACCCTCTCTAGGAGCAGACCCACCAGCCACAGGGCCAAACACACCTCCAAATTTACACCTCCAAGTTCCAGATCCACCCTGTGTCTCACTTGTGCTGTGGTGGGAGAAGATCTGCAGGGACAGGACCGGCCGCTGCAGGGATCCCCTGCAAGATGTTTGTTTTCGGAAGGCTGGGGGAGCCAGTCCTGCTCTCTGGTACAAACACACGCTGCATCAGACTTAAACAGAGCTGGAGGTCATCAACAGCTCAGCTCAGCCAAGAGCAGTTTTCTGTTTGACACAGTTCAGATGCGCTCTCTTCCTAAAAGCAGAACACGATCACTCAACGTCAGCTAGGTGCTTGCTGCCAAAAGGCTGAATCCAAGACACGAGCGTTGCTATTTGTGCATCAAGAGGTCAAGGCATCCCTTAGCCATGGGGTCATCTGGAAGAGGCAGCCTCTTGTGACCACTCTTGGCTACTTGTGTCCATCCTCCAGCAGTGGCAGGATGAGCCCAGTGCTCTGGCTCCTTGCTGGTGTTTGGCTTTTCTGTCCCTCACTCCGAACCTGGGGAACAGAGCCCAGTCGTGTTCTGCAGAGAGCCTGGCAGCGCTTCTGTCTCTGCAATGTATTGCTAAAAGATGTGTCCCTGGCGTCGGTCCCTCAGCTGCCTGCCATGGAAGAGAAGAGGGCAAAAGCATCCTTCTGTGGAACTGGGATAATCACAGAATCACAGACTGGTTTGGGTGGGAAGGGACCCTTTAGGGTCATTTGGTGCAACCCCCTGCAGGGAGCAGGGCCATCTGCAACCAGAGCAGGGTGCTCAGAGCCCCGGCCAACCTCCCCTGGGATGGGGCCAGGGATGGGGCAGCCACCACCTCTCTGGGCAGCCTGGGACAGGCTCTCACCACCCTCAGCACCAACAATTTCTCCTCCTCTCCAGTCTGAATCTCCCTCTTTGAGTTCAAACCATCCCCCCTTGTCCTGTCCCAACAGGCCCTGCTCAACAGTCTGTCCCCATCTTCCTGACAGTCCCCTTAAAGTCCTGAAAGACCCCCAGAAGGTCTCCCATAATGTTTCTATGTCAGTGTTACTGTTATTAGATCAACAGATCATCCCCCTCAATAGCTACACTCGAAGGAAGGTCGGCTCAGAGGAAACCCACCAGGTTCCTGCAAGGCTGAGCAGCAGTGCCCACCATGCCTGCTGTCCAAAGTGCCCAGACACCCTGGTGATGGACTCCCTGGCTTCTCCAGCGGGTCCCTGGCACCACTGGCTTCCTAAGGCTCAAAGGGACTAGCTCAGATCTGACAGCAAGAGAAAAGGACAGGACACGAGCAAGGATTATTTTTTTTAGAGCAAAGATGTAGCTTCTGCCCATGGCTGCCTTTTCTTCTGACTCACTGGGTACAGCTGGACTTCAATGACCTGATTTTGACCTCTCCAGGCTTTTTATGAGCAAAATGTTACTGCCTTCATTGCCACAAGTCCTCTTTCATGCAAATGTGACAAGCAATTCAGCCTGAAGATGCATCCCAGCATACCCTGACACCCTCAGGACTGGAATTCAGCCTCTGCGCAGAAGACAGCTGCCATCCAGTGATCCCTTCTCCCTCTCCTTCCTTTGCCTCTGATAAACTGGCTGAAAAATCCCAGAAATGGAAATGTTATTTTTACCCCACAGAGGAGGTGTGTGGGATGGACGACACGGTTTGCACTGGAATGCAAATAACAGACTTGCACCGTGGTCTGGTGTCTGCAGGAGCTGGATCAATTCCCCAGCTCACTGCCTCGAAAGACGTCTCGTGGCAAACCCTGAGGTCAGAGGCTGTCCCCGAAACTGGGAGAAAAGTATAAATTCTAAAAGCTACACGTGTTTTAACACACACTCCCCTGCGAACACAGTTCAGATGTCCTGTTGAGATGGTCGTCTATGGACTGAGCAGGCTTTGACCTACCTTTAAAAAGCTCTAGTAAGTATGATCCCCCTGTTTAGCTCAGCTTGGAAGATGAACAGATGAGAAAAGAAGGTCGGGTGTAGTTTGCTGAAGTTGGGTGATCGGAGCAGGCGGGTTATTTTCTAAGTGGAATTTCAAATATTCTGCCAAGTTTGTCTTTCAGCGTATACCACGCTCTGAAGAAAAGCTTTATCCATCACGTCCTTCTCACTGCACTCCCTTCACATTCATCAGCTAAACACCAAATTCTTTTCTCACATCTCTCTAAGTAAGAGACCAAACCCATAAAATCAGATGGTGTTTTAGTTACAAAGCTGCAGACAACGTTCACGTGAAACATGACTCAAGCTGGAGCCTGGCCGAGCCCCAGCCCGCCCGTGTCCCCAGGACAGGCTGTACCCTGAGAAGATAGGGTTGTGAGTGTACAGCAGATGAGACCTTGGGACAGGGGCTCAAAACGAGCCCCACGGCCTCATGCTGGGTGTTGGACACGCTGAAAATCACCCGTGGCTCATGTCCTGGCAGGCAGAGGGCAGCCCTGGAGAGCATCGCTAACGCTTGCTCAGCTTTGTGGTCTTGGACCCATCAGTCAGGCTCAGTTTAAAGCGCTTATTTCTGTATCGCATGCTGCAATTTCTGCTGAGCCCCCTGCAAGCTACAGCCAAAGCATTCTATGAAAGTCTCCATTGCTTTCTGTTTAATTGCTCCTATGGCAGGGAGCAGGCTGAGGTCACCGCCACCACCTCCCACCAGTGTGAATATCCAACCACAACCCCCGTTTCCCCAGGTAAAACACACACACACCTTGACATACCGCAGCCTAGCTTTGTTTTTCACGTGTCATTCCATAAACACATGACTCCAGGAGCTGGGACTTGACCAAAAGCACCCACTGCCTTTGCCTGGGGCACCACAGAGTCACTGGGGTCAGCATCAGGCTGAAGCTCACCCCACTGAGAGTGCTGGGTCAGGAGTGATGGCACCAGAGAGATGAAAGCTGAACATTTCCTACCAGCTTTAAATGATGTGTCATTTTTGACAGGGTTATAGCAGCCTTGACATGAGTCATCCAAAATGTATTTGTAGGGATGGGGAAGTTTCTAAACCATTTGTAAACCATGGTTGGGAATTTCTTAACTTCCAGGAGGAAGACATCCACCCCCTTCTGAAGGAATGCTCTCATGAGAAGCAACTCTGTGATGTAAAATGAGGTATTATTAAAAAAAATGGGTTTATCATAAGATAGGAAAATATTCCCTCTCTCTATTTGTACATGCCCTGCACTATATAAATTAGGACAAAGGGTGGTAGTTTTAAACCAAAAAAGGGGAGATTTAGACTGGAGAAATGGAAGAAACATTGATGTTGAGGGTGGGGAGAGCCTGGTCCAGGCTGCCCAGAGAGGTGGTGGCTGCCCCATCCCTGGCACCATCCCAGGGGAGGTTGGCCAGGGCTCTGAGCACCCTGCTGTGGTTGCAGATGGCCCTGCTCCCTGCAGGGGGTTGGATGAGATGACCTCGAAAGGTCCCTTCCCACCCAAACCATTCTCTGATTCTACAACACTGCACAGCACAAGGACAGCCTACATCTAACCTGGGGACAATCTCTCACAATTCAAGCTACACAGACCCTTCTTTGGGAGCCACCACTTTTCCACCTTGGTGCAGTCACGCTGATGGCCACCAGCAAGGGTCTGATGGCCACTGGTTCCCAGCAGCTCCAGAGAACAGCTTCACCCCCCAGGAAAAGCCACAGCCCTCGTGTGACTTAAAGAGCTCAAGAGGGACTCGAGCTGCCACGCCATGACTTTATCCCTTAAGCCACCTGGCTCCCCAGCAGTCTTTTAAAAATCCACAGCAATGGAAAAAAGTTACCCAAGCCCGGCAAGAATGATTAAAATGTGTTTCTATTTATCTCGCCTGCTCCAGTGCAGAGGGCACGTTTTTAATATCAAGGGTGCAAGGGGGTGCTCGACAAGCAGACAGAGGAGGGCTTTGTACAAATGCATCGGGTTTATGAGCACTTAAAAAGGAAAAAAAAAAAAAAGCAAGATAGCTGGGGATCGTGTGCTCTGCTGAACTGGAGGACTCAGGGTGTACTGGCTGCATTTCCAACCTCGGTCACAGGTCCACATGTGAACGGCACTAATATGCATGCTAGGTAGTCTTAGAAGAAATTAGACAAGGTGAAGTAGCTTAAGAATAAAAGAATTTCTGTGTGTAAGTAGCACTTGTCCTGGTCCCCATCCCCTTCACTCACTGGTCTGCCCTGTGGGGCTCAGCTGGCTGCAAGGAGTCTGGGAGACCACAGTGAGCATCCCTTCCACACCCAGCATCCTCCAACCCTACACCCAGCCACTCCGGGACAACTCTACACGGACGCTCACCCCAGCAGGTCACCCAAGTGACTGCAAAGAGCAATTCCTTCATCTTAAGTGAGCAACGAGGAAAAACAAACCACAAAATCATCTGAGAACATCTTCAGTTGGAAGGGACCCATGAAGCGGGGTAAGTTGTTTTTCCCGATGGATAAGAACAGAAACACTGAACTACACACGTGTGCTTCCAAACAAACACCGAGTCCCTGAGTACACAAGCAGGCAGGTTCCTTACCTGTGGCAACAGAGTCAGCACTGAAACTGATGTTATCAAGTAAAATAATACAAAATATCTGTGCTAGCTCTTTATCTGTTCTGTCCTAAATCAGCCCCCACTGTTGCTACCTTCAGTATAGCTCCTATTTACCTTTCGATGAGAACAAACTATTCAGGTTTCCCGAGCAGAAGAAAACACCATTTTGAAGTTTTTGTTCCTTTTGTTGCCAGATTCTTCTTTCCTCTTTCAGAAGCCAGAATTATGGAGGCTCACTTAAAGATGCTGATTTAGTAAGAGGCATACAGAGGATTTCAGAGTGCAGGTGACGGCTACAAGAGATCAACACATTACAGCAGTACTGAGAAAATTCCTTTGCTTTCACGTGATTCAATATCATATCACAGGAAAAAAAAAGTACACACAAGCCCACACCAACTTGTGTGCAACCTTTTCACCCAGTAAATGAGATCAGCGGGTTTTGGTGGTGTACAAACTCCTGACGTTTGAGTGTGAAACGCTGTCCGGGCGTCCGCGGTCCCAGCAGCCGTGGGGATGCAGCGTGTTTCTGTTATTAAATCAGCCCTCAAACACCACGCTGGGAGTTCCCCCGCGACGGGAACACGTGCCAGGGCATTAGCTCATCCTTTGTTTTCCCCAAAGTACGAGGCAGACATTTTTCCCTTCCTCCTGCCCTGAAAGCACCAGTTGATGCCCACCCGAGGGCTGGTTCCACGGGGGAGGCTGAGGATCCCAGCGAGACCTTTCCCAGGAGCAGCCATGGTCCATCCCACCATGCAGACCAGGGGAGGAAGGAAGGAAGGAAGGTTGGTCACCTTGGGAAAGGAAATTCCACCCCTCCAGTGAGGAGGCTTTAACCCCCAGTTCACAGAAAAAAGTGTGGCCCATGTCATGCTTCTGTAAAGACCTATATGGAAATTTCCTGCACCAAACCAACCCACTGAGCACTTCAAGCAACACTCGGAGCCAATTAATCAAACGAGGACTCACTAATCCTTAATTAGAAAAGTAACAATAAGCTACTGAGATAGAAATACACGAGAATATTTAAGACATTTTTAAAGCTGTTGAGATCAGTGCTAAGGGGCAATGTAGCATCAAACCCCCCTCCACTGTGGGACACCACTGCTGTCCCCAGTAGCCAGGAGCCAGGACACCAGAGGCTCAGACTCAGACCTGAAGTGATGAGCAGAAAGAGTCCACCCATCCTTTCTGTGCCACTACAGAAAGCCCAACTCTTCTCCAGTGCTCAGAGCTCACCCCCTGGTCGAGCTTGGAAAGCTGCTGCTCCTTGGACATAGAGAGAGGACCAAGACAAGGAGGACAGGGAGCACCAACCCACCGTCCCCATCCCTCCCACTGAGAAGAACAAGGGGGCCACTCTGCCAGCTGGGTGGCACTGGGACGCCACTCCTGCAGGGACAGGGCTGATGGAGCACCCACGGGAAGTGCCGCTCCCTCTCCGGACAGCCGGAGGAAACCCAACCTTTCAGCCCAGCCTTTCACCTCACGTAGCTTACGTTAGCCCAGCGTCCAGGTCTGGGAGGACACACATCCTATTCCAGCTCCGCCTATGCGCTGCCAATTCAATTTCTGCTGCAATTATTCTCACACCCCGACTCCGCTGGCAATTAGCACCGATGAAGCTCTGCCCCGCAGCTCAGAGCCCACGCTTCCAGCCCCCCACCCCTGGCCAGAAAGCTGCCAATTCTGGCAGTAAGGGAATGGTCAAGAAAACAAACATCCTCTCCTTTTCTTAGCCCCACACGGCAGTATTTTGACTAGCGCAGGAAGCCGCAGACAGCGGGGTTTCCAAAAGCTGATGGATCGGTGCTCCCGCTCTCCCCGTCTGCTGGGGACGGTGCACGCGATGACACCCACACCAGGCAAACAACCGGTGGCAAAGCAAGACCAGAGAGCCCACCACATCAGCAGTGAGGTTGTGTCTGCGTGATCATAGATTCATAGACTGGTGGGGGTTGGAAGGGACCTCTGGAGATCATCGAGTCCAACCCCCTGGACAGAGCAGGGTCACCCAGGGCAGGCCACACAGGAACAGATCCAGACAGGGCTTGAAAGTCTCCAAAGAAGGAGACTCCACAGCCTCTGTGGGCAGCCTGGGCCAGGCTCTGTCACTCTCACAGGGAAGTTTTTCCTTGTGTTGAGGTGGAACTTCCCATGTTTCACCTTCCTACCATTACCTCTCATCCTATCCCAGGGCACCACTGACAAGAGCCTGGTCCCTTCTGCTTGACCCCCACCCTGCAGAGATTTGTAACCATTCCTCAGCTCCCCTCTCAGGCTGCTCTTCTCCAGTCTCAACAGCCCCAGGGCTCTCAGTCTTTCCTCAGCAGAGAGATGTTCCAGTCCCTTCAGCATCCTTGTAGCCTCCCTTGGACTCTCTCCAGTAATTTCCCTGTCTCTCTTGAACTGGGGAGCCCAGAACTGGACACAACACACCAGCTATGGTCTCACTGGTGCAGAGCAGAGGGGCAGGAGAACCTTCCTCACCCTGCTGGCCACACTCTTCCTTATGCCCCCCAGGAGACCTTGGCCTTCCTGGCCAGAAGGGCACGTTGCTGTCCCATGGAGAACTTACTGTCCACCAGGATGCCAAGGTTCCTCTCCACGGGGCTGCTTTCCAGTGGGTCAACCCCTCCCCGGCAGTGGTGCACGGTGCTGTTCCTCCCCAGGTGCAGGACTCTACACTTGCCCTTGTTGAATTTCATGAGGTTTGCCTTTGCCCAGCTCTCCAGCCTGTCCAGATCTCACTGGTTGGCAGCCCAGCCTGCTGGGGTATCGGCCACTCCTCCCACTTGAGTATCATCAGCAGACTTGCTGAGGGTGCACTCCATCCCTTCATCCAGGTCATTGATGAAGATGTTGAATAAGACTGGACCCAGAACTGACCCTCACTCCACTCTCTCCACTTCCAGCTTCTCCAGGGGTGAGGGCCATTATTCCCTGTGGTCATGGCGTTAATCAAAGTTTTAATAAGGAGGATCGATTACATTCTTGGTCTCCGAGTAGGTGTTTTCCACAGAGCTCAACTGACAAACCACAAGCAATTGAGGAGAGGACTCATTAGCTGGTCTGTACCTTCCAAGTTCTCTTGCACAAAGATAACTGGAAGCCTCACTGCCTTCAAGACAAAGACTGCACCTAAAGAAACTAAAATGTAATTGTAGAGCACGTGCTTTCCTAGAAATCGCACAGATTTAGGCATTGCTCCCGTGTTTTGGGGCCTCTAGCAAGAACTGCCGTAGTCACAAGTCAGAAGACTTTCAAGGCATCTTTGCCCAGTACGATGGAAAGGTTGATAGAGTAAAACCTGCAGGAAGGAAAGACACGTGCTCCACATTACTGGAAAGGCCACCTGGGGTAAAACTTTCAAAACCCTTTTCAAGGACAACCCCAAACTTATTTTTGTGATTCCAGGGCAGGATTCCAGCAGATTTTTTTCTTCCATGTTTCAGAGCAGACGGTATTTTTCCAGATGTGAGGAAGCGAGCCTAAAGGTTGTACATTTTGAGCCAAGATCTTGCTTTACGACAAGTCTTCCTCGTAATCTAAGTGCCTTTGCTACAGGAGCTGAATGAACTCAGCATAGGACGGCCCTGGGTCACATGGCATCGCTCCATGGGGGACTCCAGCCACGACTGGGATCTCCACTGCAAAGGTCTGCACGCTTGGGTGCTGATGGTCACCCTCAGCGTTACGCAATAGCACAGGGGTCGGGACAGCTCCTGGCACGTGTCCCAAGCCATCAGCCTGAACCAAACTCAGGGCACGGTCAGTTTTGGGGCTGGGGAGGGGGAAGCAGGGGAGAAGGGTCAACCAGCAACATCTTGGGTACAACCACAGCCAGAACACTCCAATGTGCACATGGTACCTCCTTCACCTCATCTCTGGGAGACCAGAAAAGCCATTAAGCAAGACAACGTAGAGATACAGCCATTGGAAAAGAGAGCACGAGCAGAACGTTGCTGTCTTTACCCACTTACTCTTGTTCACACGCCTCTCAGTGCCTTGCCACAAACACATCTGCTTTACCCACTGAGTCCTCCCCAGATTTAGACATATCCAGTGTAGGTCTGGGTTCAGGAAAACCCATCTCTCCCCCCTCATTACGTTCTGTGTAACTGCCTAATTTTTAAAAGGATCCATATGTCACATATATTAATAGTCAGATTCAAATCCAATCTGCATTAAACCTCAGCAATGTTGTATCTGGCAGCAGGACTGCTGCACATTTGGTCCTCATTTAGTATTTCATAGGGTTTGGGGCACATCAAAGTCTATTAAGAAAAAAATATCCGTCAAAAGAAGATTGCCGTAATTGATTAACAAAGCAAACGTGCCCAGAACTCAAAGCCCGAGCACCCAGATCCCCCTGCACTGTCAGAGCAGCCCCATGAGTCGCTGGTGTGCGAAACTGGGGTGGGTTTGCTGGTGCTGCCGTCCTGTGGTGCCAGGTCCCACTGCCCACTGTCCCCAGGCAGCAATGCAAAACATCTGCCAGTTCCACGTGGCTGCAGCGGCCGATCGATTCACAGGAGTGACTATACAGGGCAAACTCTTGGGGGGATTGGAGAATCTCACCCCTGTCCTTGTTGTTTGGTGGAGTCTCTGCTGCCAGTCCCCTCTCCCCACTCCTCACTGCAGGGAAACGGGGCCAACACTGCTCCCCAAAGTGTCATCCCACCCTCTTCCACTCTCAAAGGTCTTGTATTCCCTCTGGACTGAGCTGAGGGAAGGCTGGGGGTGGACCTTGGGATGCTCAAGGAGCCACCTTTAGGAACGAGCAGCAGAGCTAAGCCAACAGCATCTGCACACGGGCACTTTGCAAGTGCTGCAGAAAAGTCTCTCACAAAACAGCCCATAACACAAACCACCTTTGAGGAGAAGGAAACCATATGAGCAACATTTGAACACTCAGCATCAGCCCAAGAGTGCTCCTAAGTTGCTGTGGCAATTGCAGGGTGGTTTTTTTGTCAGCCTGAATTGGTGTACTTGTGCTTTCTGAAGCTTGCAGGCAGCTCCAGTGTCCCCACCACTGCTCTGGGATGGGCTGGCCAACCTGCAGCGGTGAGAAGTCTCAGCAGGTTTCAGCCCTGCCATCCAGTACCTCGTATGCCCTGGGAAAGCTTGCAGTGTGCACATTAGCTTATCACCCACCCGAGGAGAAGCAAGACAGCGGGAGCCTCCCACACCTCATCCCCTCCTCCTGGTCTCCTCCTCATTCCCCAGATACCTCTAGAGCAGGCATCATGGGCCAGCAACCCAAAAACCCAAGAGCCAGGTAACTTGGAGGCGGAAAGGGAGGAGCAAGACACCATTCCCCTTCCCCCTGAGGGGCCAAAGGAAGAGTCATCTTTGACCTCACTAACAAGCTATCAGTCAAGAGACGGGTACAGAAGATGGAGATCTGTCCTGCTCCACCCACCTCCCAGTGGCAGGCTGCTGCTGGGGACAGTGCTGCCCTCGTCCCTGCTCCTGGAGACCACGGGGTGGGAAGTCAGGGCAGGCTGCAGGCAGAGAGCTGGCAGGAGGGTCTAGGGAAGAGCTGAAGACAGAGGGAGGAGGCAAGCTGCAAAGCAGGAAGAAGGAAGAGGAAGGAGTGAGACAGGAGGGGAAAGAAAAAAAGAGAAGAGACCACACACACAAAGTCATCCATCCCTACATGATGTGAATCATCTCCACGGCATTAGGAGGGTGCGGTGGATTTTGGAAGCAGCCAAGAGAGGCACATTGGCCAAGGCAGGTGCAAACAGACCCTGGGCGTGCTGAGCTCCAGGAAGGGCAGGCATGGGGCAGCGCCCTTCGGAAGGCTCCCAACAGATCCATCAAGAAAAAAATAGACATAAATACTGACCATGAGTCTTGGTGGCCTGGTGGTGGGTGCTGCCCAGCTCATGGTTGCTGCCCAGCCTCCTTGTGCCACTGGCACGATGATTCAGCAAAGCATAATTTGGGCAGAGGACAGGTACAGAGCTGGGTTTAAGCCAGATCAGTTCAGGGATCTGGTTCACTCACTGCAGGAGCCTGGGATTTACCAGCCCAGGGAAAGAAGAGCAAGAGCTGCTCGGAGAAGTCCAACAGATGTAATGTTTTAAAACCACAGAACCCCAGCAGGGTGGGGGTTGGAAGGGCCCCCTGGAGATGCTCTGGTGCCAGCCCCCTGCTCCAGCCAGCAGGGGCACCCAGAGCAGGGGGCCCAGCAGCGCAGGGTCCAGGCGGGTT